>PVHY01002878.1:10835-60835 GCA_004024945.1 Uropsilus gracilis | reverse complement strand
GCCTCACCCCCTCGGCTCCCACCCTGTCGCAGCATACCTAATTAAGCTTCCGTCGGCAAACTTCATTTGGAACTCAGTTTTCTTTTCAGCAGAATGGGGCCCCGGTGATTCCACCAGCTCCTGGTCACCCCAGGCGGTCGGGCTCTCAGACACAGAGGTATTAGAAGGCTGATGGGGAAAAAAGCCCAGGCCACCCACACTGGCAGGCACAGCTCCCTCCTGGAGGAACCACATTTCCAGAAGTTTCTCCCAGGTCACCAGGGGTTCTGGAGGGGCAGTCAGCAGGCATCTCGCCAGGGCTTCCTGCCACCAGGGATCCTTCGCACCACAAACCGGGAGCTTATCCACTCCCCCCCTTCATTTCAAAGGGGCAGGCCAGGAAAAGCAGGCCTGGGAAGGGCCGGTTTGGGGGGGTAGCTGGTCACTTTGCAGCCAGGTTGTTGGACACGGAGTAAAGGAGAGGCTCACAGGCCCCCCACTTGCACAGAGCGAGTTCCTGCATGTTCACACTTTGCACTCCGGAAGTGCTGGGTAGCACGGAGCAGGCTTCTGTGCTCAGGGCTCCTGAAGCCCCCAAGACCCTGCATCTGCTCTCTGCCCACACACAGAGGCCTTATGACAACATCATGGACATAGGAAAAGACACAGGAAAGGCACGGGCACCTCTGAGACCAGCGGGACCCCGTAAAAATGTGGGCAACTGCCTGCTTTTCCTCTTGTAATTCTTACCTACAGGTAAAATGTCATGATACTTTCACCCCGAAGTAATCATCTTTGCTATGTTTCAGCTTCCATGGTTTTTTCCCTTGGATTTTTGTTTTCTATTCATCTTTTAACCTTCCTCTCGTAATCTTTTCTTTCTCTTTTCTACAGCCTTTGGAATGTTTTCTAAAACCCGTTGTCACTGTTCTTTACACTTTAAAACTCAAGTTTTAGCTTTCTTAAACCTCCAGCTTCTGGCCCTCTGTAGCCAAGTTGACTATTTTGTTTTACAAGATGTTTGCATTTCAGGGTCTCATGACCCTTAACTGGTTATTTTAAAGCCTGTTGTTTTCCATCCTAATTTTTTTGATCTTGTCTTTCTCAACTTTCTTGACTTCAATTTTTAGCTTATTCATAGTTTTTCATCTCTTATTTTTATGTTGTGTTTTCTTTCCCTTTTCAAGACTTTGTTGCTTCATTTTATGACTCTGTACTTCATCTATCTGTCTGCCAGGCAGACCAGAGCCCTCCTCTGCAGGTGCGGCTACAGTTGGTGCAGACTCCCTGATTCTCTTCAAAGGATGGATGCCTGTCTCCTCTGATAATGGTTCTAGGGGAGGGGTGGGACCTCCTAAGCTAGTTAACTAAAGGAGATGCAGCATAGAAACAACCTATCAGTCTATCAGTCACAGCTCCGCCATGTTGTAGGGTTCAGTGTCATATTTTATTCCAGATTCCTCAGCAGAAAGTTCTGGAAGCTTTGATATGTCAACTTCAGGAGAGGCTCAGCCCGGGGAAAGACATGCTCGTGAAGTGTCTGGTCTGAGAAAATGATGGGTGAAGGAAGGAAGGTGGGGTTAGGGGCACAGAGCCAGCAAGCAGCAGGCAGAGTGCATGCCCTGCCCCACCTTGAGCCTACCTGCAAAGCTGGGGGGGGGGGAATGACCACACCAGGCTCTGTACCCTTCTCCACATGGAAACTGTTCCCTTGTTTGGGTTTGGTTTTACCTGAAGATTAAGTAAAAGGTTACAAGCCAAAGATAAGTGGAAGGAAGAAAATAACAGTGCGAACTTTTTCACCCTGACATAATCATTTTGCTTTTAATCTTTCAGGCTTTTCCATGAAAAAGCCTAGAAAAATATGCTTTTATTTTTACAACAAAAGGGATCGCACCCAAACTAGCTTTGCATCTGCCTTTGTCTCTTCCTACTACATTGTATCTCTGCCTGTCAAAAACACAAGCCCCTGCTATCATTTCCGAAAACTGCGCAGGATTTCCAAGGAAGGGAATCCGTTTCTTTTTAACCAATTTCTTTCTGAAGCCATTTAAACTATTTCCAAAACTTTATTATTCAAAACTGAGCTGTAATTGAATATCCTTAACGATCTTAAGTACATGATTGATGCAGTTTTAAGAATATTTCATTAAATAATTGACATTGGTGGGGGAGGGTGAGCTTTTGACATGTTTGCCAAATGACTCTTCAGAAACTTTGTGTGACTATAAACACCTGATGGTTAGAGGGTCTCTGATTTCTACAACCCATGAGCAACACTCAGTTTTCAATCCTTTAAATTTTTGGTCTGAAAAGCAAGTAGATAACCTCAAACTAGTTATAATTGGTTTTCTTTGATTTAATTAGGTTAAAATAGCTTCTTAAACCTACTGCCTAATCGCTGTTCTTTCTCTCTGAGCAACAATACCAGTTCTGAAGATGGTGTAATGTCCAGGTGAATGGGTCAGCGTTTCCCTAAGTCTCAGCCTCCTGGCAGGCTCTCCTCCCAAGACTGCCCATCTGTGTCTATGCAGTTGTCTCTCTTTCTGTCATTCTCCTTTTCTTAAAAAATACATCCCTTTAAAATGTAAAAAAAAAAAAAAAAAAAAAAAAAAGTCTCAGCCTCCTTAGCTAAGTGGAGATAAAAACAGAAAAAGAAAAAAGTAAGCTCCATGAAGACAGCAATCAACATCTGTGAAGCCTTGGAATTACTTGCCAGGAGGTAGCTATTCTGAGCTCATTTACTAGAAAAGGAAAAAAGGGAAAGAGATGAGGACTAGAACCTGCCTTATAAAGCTATGGAAGTGGTGAAGCTCCTAGACTGTGCTGTACACACAGCAAATAGCAATTTTTTTCCTCTTGGTGGGGTTATTATTTTCTTATTGATTTGTAGGAGCTCCCTGTGTACCAAGGCTATGAATCCCTTATGAGTCAAATTTCTTAACTGGATTTTTTTTTCTTTAAAAATAAAAAATAGATTTCCCCCCTAAATTTAAAATTAATGTGTTCACTGTAAAAAAAAATGCAGAAATACCTTTTAAAATTAATAAAAAGTAGCCTCAATCCCAGAGAGAAAGAGAAGCAAAATAATAATAATAATAATAATAATAACAATAATAATGATAATAACAATAAAGCAGAGCAAGAAGAGGTGCCGGTGCTCTGACCCAGGGGCTGGGGGTGAGGAGAGTGGCTCCCTGGCTCCCTGGTGAGACCCCTGGGTGCCTGCCCCAGCCCAGCCCAGACCAGGCCACAGGCCGCTGACCTGACAAAGTGTAGACAGGAGCTCTGTGCCCCTCAGATTCTCTTTTCCATCTAGGTAACTTCAAGAGTGGTCCTATTATCTGCTCAAAGGACGTGGATTAAGATACTCTCATGATTTTGCACAAGTGGAATCATACTCTACCTGCTGTTTTGTAGCCCACTTTTTTCATTCAACAGTATGTCGTGGGCATCTCTCCAAGCCGGTAAATACAGGTCAGCCTCACACATGTAACGGCTGCAAAGATTTCCTTTCCTGTTCTTTGATTATTGATCATTTGTAGTTCTTCTCCCCCTGAATTGCCTGCTCATGTCCTTTCACCATTTTTCTATTGGAGGATTTGTCTTTTTCTTATTGATTTGCAAGAGCGTCTTGCTTTGTACAAGGAATGTTAACCCTTCCTGGAACATATGCATAACATATGCAAACACTTTTCCTCCTATTTTGTTTTCTGCTTTACACTTGGATTCGAGAGGCTTTTGTGTTTGTGTCTGTGATGCGCATGTGTTGCACACTGCTTTAAAAGTATTTATTTCCTAAGCAGTCAAGTTCATTCAACAAATATGTGCCGAGTACCACCATTTGACAGGGCTGTGCTAAGAGAAGTGTAAAACTTGCCAGCCTCGCCTCTTAGAGGCTCTAACTTGGAGCTTTTGATTGCCAAAGGCATCCTCTTCCCACAATTATAAATATACTTGCATTTTTTCTAGGTCATTAGGTGTTTCTGTTTATGTATAGTTTGCATTTAATTCCCTTCCATAGCTAGAAAGGGAGTTTCTTCCATAGATTGATTTTGACCTCAAGAATTAAAAAGTTCAACTGATTTTAAAAAATAAATAAATAGCTAGGCTAGCATTCAGTGCCCTGAACGAGATGGACCCTCTGTCCAGCGCCTATGTCCTCTAACTTTGCCAGGGCGGCAACACAGGCTGCTGAGATCCTCTGTCCTTTCCCTAAAACAATTCAGTATCTCTAGATGACCTGGGTACTGGTCAGCTAACGCTGGTGTGGTGACAAGCTCCCCCCTAGGCGTGCCCCAGGTCGAGATAGCAAGGCTTGCCCTCCTCCCTCCCTCGGGTGAACTTGACCTGGCCGTGTCTAGTTTGAGCTCTCTGATCAACCACCATTTCCTCCTCTGCTGATGACACCGCCACCCCGTGTGTCAGGACACCAACACTATGGACAACCCTGCTCATCTGCTCGGACAGTCAGCCCACCCCTCAAGGGACGTGTCGGTGACCAGGACCAGCTTTGTGTCTGCGACTCAGTTCAGAAAGGTCACTATATCTGGCTCGGGACAGGAAGTCACCCTTGCTGAGCTCCTGGGTGCTCCAGGGAGCAGCTGTGTTCTCCCGAACACTCACATGCACACCAGGTGGGGTCCCACCCAGCGAAGATCTGGGCACACTGACTTGGTGCCTGAGCTGACAGACTAGCTACGCTAAAGATGCTGCTTCCGAGCAAGCCCGGCCCTTGCTGACTTTGTCCTGCAGCTTCCATCTCTGCCAACTCCTGAGCTGCCTTGAGGTCTCCCCTGGACCCACTTCCTGGGGGCCGGGTGAGCAAACTATCCTCTCCTGAGATCAAGCAAATGTCCCTTGAGGGCTGCCACTGGATGGTCCTCCTGCCTGGTGTGCGGAATTATTATGAATCGAGCCCTGTTTTTACAGCGCTTCTGTGGGCATTGAGGGGCCATCCAACGGGGCTTGGGACGCAGTCTCCAAGTACTATACAAGATGAGTGGCCCTGACCACTCACCAGGTAGACAAGACAGGGTCGGGGCTGGGCTCGAGTACGACAGAGGACAGCACATTAAAAAGTGACAAGCAGGTGGCCGTGCCAGGCCTGGAGTCCAGGCCATGCCAGGCCCGGGGATCCGGGAGCAAACACTCGAGTGTGAGACATGGAGTGCAAAGGGCCTGAGCGGGGTGGGGGCTCCGAAGAGGCTGGGTCACACACTTGACACCCACGGGCAGGTGACACTGAGCTTTCAACTTCTCAAAGCTTCAACTTGCTTTGCAGTGGACGGGGGAGGACGACAGCCACCTCACCTCTTAGGGAAGTGCTGCAAGGCCCACGGGTAGGACAGGCCTGGGGTGGGATGTGGTGTGTTTGGTGATGACTGTGGTCTTGTTGGTGTTAGTAAGACAGTGGGTGGGTGGGAAGCTACTTGCAGAGTAAATAATCTGCCCCACACCCACGTTCTGGGCCTAAGACACTACGTAGGGTGAAGGCTGGAAGGCTGATCCCCGCATGACAGGGTCACACACCACGGGGCGGGTGGCTGAGGCCCGCGGCCAGCAGGGCGCTCAGGGGCCACTCTCCTGCCACGCGGGGGGACATGCTGAGCGTCCGGGAGGGCGAAGGCTCCCACAGCAGCTCGGAGAACCCAGGGCCCCGCCAGGGACCTAGCCCTGCACACCCCACCCCCACGCCCCACACAGGCCATCCCGCGCCGCAGCACAGTCAGGTCTTCCGCGGGAGCAGCTTTCCTGAGGCAGCGGAAGCAGCTGGAATCTAAGCCCATCCCACGCAGACATGGGCTTCGAGGGAGATTATTCAAAATAACCCAAGAAATTCCTGAGGAACATGTCCGCTGCCTCGGTTCCAGCGAAAAATGCCATGAACTGGAGGCTGAGCAATCGCAGACATTTCTCGCTCATAGTTCTGCAGGCTGCAAATCCAAGAAGGGTGCGCCCGCACGGCTGGCTCCGCCGAAAGCCCACCTCCCCGCCTGCGGAGTCTCACCTCGACTCCCACAGCCCACGGCAGGGGAGGGGCAGCAGGTGCGCTGCCCCCCACCCCCGCAAGGGCACCGACCTCTGCGGGGTGGGGCCACCTCCATGACCTAGGGCCTCTCCAAAGCCCCCCCTCTGAGCACCACCACCTTGGAGAGTAGATGTCAGCGAGTGAATGGGGGACCCCAACCGTTCCTCAGTGACATCAGCCTCTGAGGCGAAAATAGCGGACCCTGAAAGGTGGTCGAGAGCAGTCCCACGAGGACGGCCATGTTGGCTCTGGCTTCTGAAGACTCGCGGGGGGGTGGAGTGGCGCACTTGACCTGTAGCACCCAGGGGTCACGCACAGAGTGACGCGTCACCTCCTGCTCTTCCAGCACTACCCACCCCTCGCCTGCCCGCTGCAAGCCTGAGCGGGGGTCTCCAGCTCCTGCTGGGTCTGTGCCGCCCACGGTCAAGAGGATCTGGAGTCTCCAAGGATCCTCAGTCTTGAGGTCAGGATTGTTAATGAAGGACACATCTGGAGAAACCGAAATGACTGCTTGGCAAAAAATCACAGAAACTTTCGAAAAGTGTGTAAGTTTGATGTCAAGTCTAAGATCTGAATGTCTGATGATGAGCTATGAAGTCATTGTTTGGACACTGGAGCAGCCAGGCATGCACAAGAGGGAGTGAGGTCCCGGCTATCTGAACAGTCCTCCCCCCCACCAAGAGCGGACACTGTATATAGAAACACCCGCGTCTATTGATTGTGATTATATTATTGGAGATGAGTCCTTCTGGGAAAAGAGGTGGTTTTTAAATATATCAGCCACATGCAATAATGTAGCAATTTATTAAGATTACACATTTTAAGTAAAAATTAGAATTCTATTTCAATGGCATTTGAGAGGGGGAAAAAAAAGTACCAAATTGAGTGAAAAATAGCCAGGCTTATTTTTACTCTTGGCACTGTCACCTAGTGGTGCAAACCAAAGCAGCAGTGACAGCCAGCCCGACGGGACAGAGAGGCTGGGCCACCTCCGCCCCCTCCTCTCGCACCCTGGCTAGTCTGCCACTGTCCGCGGCAGAGACCTGGAGGTGGCCCCTCGGTGACTGGCCCACTGCCCTGAGCCTCCTGCCCGCTCTGTGAAGTGGGCACCCTGGCACCCACTACATCCAAATGCAAGTGCCAAGTTAAGAGCCAGCGCCCAACAGTGGTGGCTACTGGACTTGCGATTCCATGTCCTTTCAGGGCTCTCCTCCACAGTCAATACGTCACTCTAAGGAATGTCATTTCTCCAGCCATTCCAAACACATGAGGGAACAAGCAAATGGAGGCACCCACCTAATTGACTACACGTGGCCAACGGGGCCAGGGCTGACATTCAGTAAGTGAGCTTCTGGGGTTGCCCAAAATCTGGCCCCAGCCCAGACCTTACACTCCAAGTTCCTCCAAGACAAGCACGGGGACACGCACGCCCTGTCACACACACACCACAGCCCACACTTGACTCACTCTCACAGGCAACACAAAGGGGCCCTTTTCTGGAAAGTAACGTCTTGAAGTGCATTGGCCCACACAACTCAGAGTCTTCAGCCTTTCCTGGGACACCCTCTTAGGTTCTTTGTTGGGGGGTGGGGGGCTCCCAGGTCCAGCCCCATAGTGGACAGAGCAGGAGGGCCGGAACAGAGTGGAGTCTGGGGCTTCATCCGCCAGCTCTGTGCAAATGAGGGCTGCAGAGTCACTTTTGAGTGCCTTCACTTTTAAAAGAGGAAGAAAACGTGGGCTTAAGTCAAAAGTCTCCTTTGGTGATAAAGAGTGCCAGGCAACAATAGAGCGAGACGTGTCAGAAGCTGCTTCTCTCTCATCCACGCGGGATGCGTCCCCTGCACACTGGGCCATTGTGCACAGGGAAGGACCCAGCCAATGGGAAGCCTATGGGTGGTGTATGCATGTTGTGATAAAATGTAAATGCACCAGAAAGGTCACCGGCAGAGTAATCATTACCATTGTGGAACTCTGGCCAATTTGCCATTCAGAGCATCATCGATGACTCAAGCCATTCACCGGAGCCTCTTAAATACACACCCCAGGGGCACACCCACGGCTGACGGGCATTGTGGCTGCCCATGTCTCTCAGTGTGTGTCAGCGCCCGCAGCCGCTCCTTCTCTGGCATCTGAGGAGCGCCAGGGGAGGGGGAAGACAGCCACAACATCAACCTGTCTCACCTGTAAACCTTGGTCCTGTAAAGGGCCCTCGAGGCCCTGAGCTGTGATCCCTGAGGGCTCCTTGCTCCGGGCGGGACTCTGGACTTTGGTGCAAGTGCAACACTTACTCACCTGCACCCCAATGCAAGAGGCAACCTCAGCACTAAATTCCACAGCAGAGCGGCCAGACAACCCCCATCCCATGGTTACCCCTCATGAAAGGCCCCTGCTCTGGAACCAGGCGAGTCATCTGTCCATTTAGGCCCAGAGCTTCTGGGGCATCAAAGTGTGTAGCACTATGTCCTCTGAGACAACCCCCGCCCTCTTCTCTGCGGTTCAGCCTCACAAATGTCATTTCCTACCTCAAAACTGCCTTTGCTGCCTCCCTGCCAGGAGGTCTCAGACAGTGGTGAGGTACTCACTCATTCATTCAATCAACAAACCTATATACGTGCCTGTTCCATGCACTCCCACCTAGCGTTAATTACAGCCTTAGCTGACTGCCCAGATCACTGTCATGGGCATGACCAGCAAGAACGTGTATCACGAGATGCCTGCCTGACTCCCCAAGGAGGAAACACCCGGAGCCTTAAAGAGATGTTTGTGAAGGACCGCAAGCATCCCCAGAAGGAGGTTGCAGGGAGTGGGGCAATGAGGGGGGCTTCCTGGAAGAGGTGGAAGACCGGTGGAGCCTAAACACATGATTGCAAGCTTGGTAAGTCAAGAGGGTAGAGGCCGTTCCACAGCATGGGAGCTGAGACTGTAAAGGAACTGCCACATTCCAGACGGTGCATCCTGTATGAGCTCAGGGAAGGGGCAGAGAAAGAGTGGGAAAGGTAACCCAAGGTTCAGAGTCTCCTTCCACCTGGAGAACAGGTCCCCAGGAGCCTTGGGGAAGAAGACATCCTTCAGGAAACTCGTCCCACAAGTATTTACTGAGCACCCTCTACACGCCAGGTATTGCCTGATCTTGACACCATGTGGAAACTGTACTCAGTATATTCAGGGACAAGATCATGACAGTCCCCAAGTCCCAATGTTTGGGTCACCCTGAGGGTCACCCTGCAAGTGGCCGGCATGTCGTCAAAACAAGCTGCCCCTGCCCACCTCACCTGGAGCCTCTTGCTGCATCTCCTGCTTCACACTTGCACAGACCCATGAGCACACACCCTCTTGCCTACCCACGACCCAACTGACTGCCTTCTCGGTGCCTCCCACCCTAAATGGACCCTGGGATGGAAGAGGAGTGCCTTCAGTTACAGGTCCCATGAAAAGCGGACCAGGCCAAGACTGAGTCAGGAGCTGGTTCCAAGTTCCGCCCTGCCTGTGCAACCTTGGATGACACACTTCCGTCCATCCATGAAAGCACATGTTCTCCTACTATCTCTCCATCCGATGACGCTACCTTACAGACAACTGCTCTTCCCTTATGAGCTACACCAGCATCTACACCAGCGTCCTGTTTGTTTATTCAGAGATGGGCTGACCCTTTCCCTGTCTCTGTCCTCTGTGCTGCATGGGGCTCCTGCAATGTCTGTTCATTTATCCCTGCAACTGTCTGTTCCTTTATCCAGCCAGTGCTTGGGGACTGTTGAGGGCTGGCACCAGGGCCCAGCCTCAGACACACACCATCCTCTTCCTGGTGCTCTCACTTTCTGGTACCTGCTGGGCATCACCCACAGCATCACCCACACTTTCTGGTACCCGCTGGGCATCACCCATGGCACTGCACGGCTGAGATCACACCTGAGCAGTGTGGCCAACAGTAAGCTCCATCATGCAGTGCAGCCCAGCGTAAGGTCCGTCATGCTGAGTCATGCAGCACCGCGACCTCACAATGGCGCCCGTGATGGCCCAGGCTATGGAAATGCCACGCCAAGGCTCCTCGCTCACATTCAGCCGCTGTCATTGGCTACCATTGTGTTCATACGACACATGGCCCTGACCCATTGCTAATGCTGTTGGGATGTCTTTGAACTCTGAAAACCCCCCCAAAAGGCCCTACAAGTCACTTTTGGTGATGCCGCTGTAACCCATTCTTGCCCAGCGTGTTGGGTGGAAGGACAAAGGAATAGACGGACCGATGGAGCCCTCCACGCCCACGGGTGTCATGTGAGCGCCAATTACATGGCTTTCTGGGTGGCCAACCCAGGAGTCTTCAAGACCAATGTGAGGAAAGAGCAAGGTTCCATGAACCTCCAAGGCAGAAGATGCCTGCAGCTTCTCCGGGCGTTGGTTGAAAGCTGCTCCATAGCGCAATCTGTGCACTCGATGGGACCCTGGGTTTTATCCCTGTGGTACGTCACGACTGGTCCTGCGGGTCCACCAGCCCTCCCTGCTCGGCCTCCCACACAGACGTCCCAGCCAGCTCTGCTCTTGACTCAGAATCAGATCATCAGTCCTTTCTGAGCCATATTCCTACAGGCAACCCATCACATTCTGGACCATTTTAAGGAAAGTTTGCTTTTTTATTTTATTTTGACAAAAGAGCCACACAGGAGGAGACGAGACATGGTGGGAATGAGGAGGGAGTTAGGGCAGCTCTTCTTTCTGGGGGGTGATTGTCTCCCATCCCCTGCAGGGCTGGGAGGAGCCACCTGCTCCCCAGGCAGGACAAGAGTCACAGAAACCTGGGCTATCCCTGGATGGGGGTGGGGGGAGGCTCTCTTCACATCTGCCTGCTGCTCCATCCAGGACGCCATGGAGCCTGGAAAGATGGCTCAGCCAGGCCTGGCACTGGGCACACACCAACATGGCGGGGAGGGCGGTTACACCCCAAGCGCCCAGGACTCCTCTGCCCAAACACGGCCTAAGTGGGGGTCTAGTTCTTAAGGACAAAGACAGTGTCCAAGAGTGCTCCGCCCCCGACAACTGCAGTGAGTGATGCGAGCTTGAATTTCTACCACCTGGATGCTCTCAAAGGTTCCAAATTATGGATTTGTTTTCCCTCTTTCTCTCGGCCTGTGTATCTATAAAATGAGCCTTTTAATCCAGCAAAGCTTGTCACATTTTCAATTTCTGTGCTAAGTATAACAACAAAAAGTAAATTAGTGTTGCATATGTAATGGACATTAGGAAAAAAAGTCCAAAGGCAACTCTATTAAGCCAACTGCCTGACTCCCTCATTCTTAACATGGGCAGGCCTGTTTCTGAAGCAAAGCCTTACATTTTCCCTAACAAAGGTTTGACGTTCACTAAAATGTCAGCTAAAGTTGCCAATAAGTACTTACTCATGGCTGGTGCTGGCGGGCGAAGCTCAGCCACGCACGCTTCCACTGTACACACACGTACAGAGAAGAAGCTTCTGGTACTTAACGACCAAAGTCATGACAGTCGCCCAGAACTATTTGCACTGAGGGCTGGGGAGGGGGAGAAAAAAAGTGAGTAATAGGGAGGTATTTAAGGAAAGCAATGATTGAGCTTGAAAAAAATACTGCAGACTCAAAATGCTGGCGGCAGACTGACTGCTATTTTAACCAAAGCTGCTGATTTCTGAGAGGTCTTCTGCTTTTTACATATTTGCGTCTTGCAAATGTGGAGTATTCTGGCCCCGAAATAGGTGTGGCTGACTTTGAAATTCAAGCTCCCGGCATCTGTGGTCTGTGAACTGGTCCTGACAGGGCTAACTGGTCAGGGGCAAGCGACGCTGGCAAGTTATGAAACTACTATAGTATATGCTTTATCTCAGCCGCATTTAAAGGATTTACCTATCTATCCCGCTGCAGCCCCACTCATTGAGTAAGAGCCAACAGCATATGATTGTGTTAATTAATCTGCTATTGTGAGTAAAGGAACAGCTGCAGTGGTCTCGTGGATACGTTGTCAAAAGAAAACAATGTAATGTTAAGCCTCTGACTGCATATTCTGTTACAAAGAAGGTTTATGAGAAGTTAAATTCATAAATCACCGATCATTTTTATAATAATAATAAATAATATCTGACCTTTAAAAGGAAGGTTTGAGTGTGCTTCATTTCGGCTTGAAATATGTTCTGATATATGATACCTACGCTTTAACCCAATTCTTTGTTTTGAAAACAAACATTCCCCAGAAATGATGGGAAGGGGAAGGAGCTATAGAAATGACCTCTGACTGTACGAGATGCATGCCATTGTAGTTCTAACAAAGATCAGAGCCCAAAATATCAAGTTAAAAGAAAAACTTGTTGGCATGCGTCCAATGTCTCATATAATAAAAACGCAATTTCTAATACTATGCAGAAATGGAGAGAAAGGGGACATTCATTATGGGAAACACACATATTATTTACATGGGCTTTATCTTTCTTTATGCAGATAAGGCACACAGAGCACTTTCTGTCTAATTAATATTCTGTGGCCTCCATGATCCAACCTTCCCACCCCCACCCTCACCCAAAATACAGGCAGCACTCGGCACCCACCCCCTATGTACATACAGGGAGTGAGCGAGGCAAAGGAAGGTAAATTTAGACAAAGGGAAATAAAACCTTGTGTTCTGGTGCTTAATCCAGGGCAATAAAGTGTAGCAAAAGTCAGGAGGAAAACACCAGACCCATCAAGGAATATAAAGTTGAACTATAGCTAATGGGCTTTTGTAAAGAATAATGTCTGGTATATCTTTGAAGAGCACTCATTTGAAAAAAAAAAAAAAGCACAGGGTTCCCTGACATCCCTGGGGAGGGGTGTCCCATCCTCTCCAAGGGTGCAGCACATATCACAAGCACACAGCACGCTCGGCCGTGACGCCCAGCACCCAGGCTTGCAATGGAATTCTTCTCAGTACATGGGCCTCGACATTCTCCAGCTTCTGTTCTCCCCCATTTTTTAAATGGAAAATCCATTTGAGAGAGAAGACAAACTGTTTGACTTCAGAAGGCCTGGAGAGAGAGGGCAGCAGACACAGATGAAGTAGGGCTGATCCGTAGGTCCCTTCCCTTTGTTCTGAGCCATCACAACAAAAGGGAGCTATTTTTAGCTATGGATTGGCATTGTACTACCAGGTATGTGTATCGACCTGATAAGAGGCGAGGGACTCCGGAACCCCCACCACCACCACCACCAAAACACGCGAGTGTCATCTGCAGTCGAAGCTACAGGCCCCAGGAAGGCAAACTTGGAAGAACAAGCTTAACCCAGAAAAATCTACCCTACAGGAGTGAGATGGCCTCCTGGCTTATTTCGCTTACCTTGTGCTGCTGAAGGAACAATACCCCCAGAGTGCTATTCTTTCTCGAAGCTGCTTCTCTTCGATGCCATTTTAAAGGAGTTTATGGGGAGGAAAATTATAATGGGGAGGTAATTATGCAAAAGACCCTGCCCCTTGAGTTGGGACAGGGCTGACCATTTGTTCTCAGGGACCTGGGCTCCACCTTCAATCACATCAACGGAGATCCCTGCAACGTGTTGGGAGACACCGTAGCCGCGTCATACACTCTGAGGGGCTCCCCTCCCCCACAACTGTCACCCTCCAGCCAGCAGCGCCTCATGTCTCGATTGTCTTCTCCGTTGACACCCCTAACCACGGCTGTGCCCCACAAGCAGCTGGTCCATTAGTCACCGCACTGGGGCGCCTGGCAAACAAAGTCCTCATTATTACCAACTTTTACATTTTCCCTTCCAAATCCAAATTTTTCACGTTAAAAGCAAAAGCCCTTCTTTTCTTATACCAAAATACAAAGTCTGCAGTGGGCAATCCCAAATACTTGACATTTCCCAGCATTGTCCTATAGCAAAAGACACATCGAGTCGGGGCGCCTTGGGCCATGCTTAGGAGAGAGTGGCCTTTGGACAACAATGGTGCCTTATTTCTGCTCCCAGGAGGACTATGTGGGGGGGAGGAAGAATGCCCACTGCCAGCCAGCGCAGAAGGTCCTCTAGCCGAGTGTGTGTCTACGTGGGGGCGTGACCCCAGAATGATGCCACAAAAGGCAATCTTGAAACCCGTGGTTCAGGTTCCATTTCTATCGTGGGTTCCACGAGAGCTGTCAAGATCTGTTTCTCCCAGGCCGCCATCTTGTCATCTCTAACACGGAGAAGAGATCATCCAGAATCCCTTCCCAGAGATGCAGCGGCTTGTCGGGAACAGAAGGCTTGCCAACGTTGCGTGAAATTAAGAAAATAATAATAAAAAAGTTCAAAACAAAATGCCTGCTTGGAAATCCATCTCCTGTCGCCCTGACTAGAGAGGCCTTGACCACAGGCCTCGTCCCATGACACCTGGTGAGGCCACTACGAGTCCAGGGCTTGTCAGGAACAAAATGGACACAGAGCCCGTGTTCAGTGTTGACTCGGCAACAAATCCACGTGCTGGTCTAAGAAGAGGCCAGATGAGAACTGGGTGGACAAAGGTTTCACCCTCCACTAGTCATTGCTTTCCCTGGGACTCCACAGAGCCTGAGTCAAGCAAGGGGCTCACAGATCTCCTCGGTGTCACCCGACTTGCACACAGCACCGACAGCACAAAACCGAGAAACAGGCCGTTGGGGAGCACGGGGCAGTTCTTGGGCCTCTTCAACAACCTGTCCTGTTTCTCTTATAAAAGTCTCCCGTTTGTTGGAGACAATTTGGAAAGTGACAAAAGGCAGAAATACAGGCCAGATTCTATCACCTGACTCTGACTAGAAATAGTATTTTTCTGTTCTTCCTTCTGCTCACACTTAGGGAAACCTGTTTACTAAACATTCCGAGAGACGCAAAATAGAGATGACCTGCAGCTTTGGATGCCATTTCTCCTCCTGTATCTATGACAAGTGTGGTCAGAAGTTCATGGTGTTTGACTTCAGTGGTGACAGACGTCACCTCATGTGGCTGCAGCTTCCTCCACGTCTCTGTTTCCTGGTGAATTCCCTCGTCAGCTGAGCACCCCTTGACAGATGGGCCTTGTTCTCTTTAAGGTTTGACACGCATTCTTGTTAACAGCCCCAGGTTCCAAGGGAGAGGGTCTGGGTGTGCTGTAGGTTCTCTGCCCAGCGTCCTCTGGGCCAACAGGGCCCTAGCATGGGCAGGCCTGCGTGCGTGTCCTGATTTTCCATGATCTATTTGTCAAGAAACCTCAGTGAGCAGCCCTCACACTTAATGAGACTCTAATGCTGCGGGGACCGGAAAGAATGTATAAAACGAGGAACAACAATAATTCAAAGCAGGCTGGATTTAAGAGTCCTATAAAAGCCAGGAGTTTCTCCAACAAAAGGAGACATCTTGCTAAAAACCACATTAGCACAAATGCCAGCCTTGACCTCTCATCTCTGAGGAAGCGGAGAGGCTGCCTATTGGTGGTTCAGCACTCTGAGCATACCCCTCAACCTGCCCCTTCGCCCCTCTTCATCTCAGAAAGGGGGCAGAGGGAAAGTGTCTATGTGATTCGACACGGGATCAAGCCTATTCAAGCTCCCGGCTTTTTTCTTTTAAATAGCTAAATGATTTTCCTTTTGTGAATTTTTAAAATTAATAAGACCTGCTCCTAGTGGAATGAAGGAGATCCCATCTCATCATTAAAGGACTAAGGGAGCAAAAGAAAACACAGCTCCAAATTCCAGTGGTGGATCAGAAATTACTTTCAGAAGAGCCCCACAAAGTAGGTGGAGGCCACAACCGCTCCCCAACGCCAGCCTTGGGGAGCAGGCCCCGAGCAGACCCCCTCCGAGTGCTGTACATATGACCAAACCCTCGATAGCCACTGATGTCACCAAGTCCACAACCCAAAGGAAAGGGGGCACTGAATGTGCACTAACTAGGACTGAAGCGTCTGGGGCTCAAAAGATCCAGAAGGTCCAGAGAGATCTGCCAGACCAGGGAGAAGAGATCAGAGCCCACAAAGAAAACAGAACAGGATGTTTGGAGTCACGTGTGGGATGAAGAAGAAAACGAGATGGAAGAGACTGACAGCGACCTGTGAGGCCAGCCCGCAGAAGGGGATCCTGGGAAGCATGTCCAGGTCCAACTGTAATGAAGTTGTAAAGCCCCTTCTATATCCCAGCAAGGAAATGTTACAATGATGTCATGAGGAAGAAGCAAAGCGGACGTGACATACAGCACGGAGGATGTGGGGATACGCGATAACAGGAGAATTCACCTGTGGGGGTAATGGTCATAACTAACAGGGCATATGTCTCTTGGGGCATTCCAAAGAGGTTAGGAAGCTGGGTTGCAGGTGAGAGACGTGTTGCTACCCACCCTCTAGTGTGCCAGAGGGAGCTAGAGAGATAGGAGGTGTTCTTATCTGAAGCTCCATCTCTCTACCTGCTTCCACGTTCCACAACAGGACTCCGGGACAGATGGACAAACACTCGCCCAGAAGCAGCAACCTGTGGACGCCGCGACCCCAGGAGAAGCCCGCAATGCGCTGGGTAATATTTCTGGAGCAAGTTGCATCCTGATATTTTAAGCTGAGAGTTTTATTGCTGCTGAAGCCATACAGTTGAAAAGGAAATTGAACAGCCTTCTCTCTAAATCATCTGATTTATAGAAATTGAAATTGATTCATATAATTGGAGACCACTAATTATAGGAGTTGAAGAAGAAAGATTGTATGCCAAAGTTCTAATTGCTGAACTATCAAAGTTAGTCAAGATTTGTTTCAGGGGATGGGGAAAATTGTCACTTTCCATGGAACGCTAGGGAATATGATCATTACACTAGTTTACAACTCTCGCCCGGCTCCTCACTTAAGGTTTTCTGAGAGTAAAACTGTACGTTTGACCTTCCTAAGATGTGACAGGAGGCTGATTTTTTTTATCCTGTTTTATTATTATGGAAGGAAGGCTTCATGTTAGGAAATATACGAGCGAGGGGGGGGGAAGTGATGCAGACCCCACATTTGCCTGCCCACTGGCTGCCCAATAATTACCCAGCATCTCTCTGTCCAGAGCTGGGTTCTGGGCGACTTTGGCATGGCCAAGCTCGGGGTCCATGTCCAGTTGGACCTGCTCTTTTGTTCTTGTGCACAGTCCTACAAAACCAACCCTTCAATCGGCTGTGCAACTGTCCATCAAGGAGACCTGCTTCCGGGTACACCCCACCACCCCCAGTTCGCTCAATCCCATCTTAATTTTTGACATCTTAAATGATGCTCTAATGAACATGTTCACGCACCCACCTCTCTTCGTACTTTGGATAAATTCCTTAAAATAGATTCTCAGAAGCTGAATTACTGGGTCAACGAGTTTAACGTGTTATTACTCCTGATGGGTATTGACAAATTGTCTTCTGCGGGGGTTTCAACCATTTAGCATGCCACCAGTATTATTGGAAGCCCTGATTTCCTGTGTCCTCGTCAGTCAGATGTAGTTTTTAATATCTGTTATAATTCAATAGGCCCAAAGTGGTGACTATTTAAGTTTGCAATTTTTAGACACTAGAGCAGATGATCCTCGTGTTTCGTGGTTCTGTTTCCTCCGCAGCGAATTACCGGCGCTCGCCCTTTGTCTGAACCAAGGGGAGGAAGCGTCAGTGGAGCTCTAGGACCAAGCAAACCAAACCCAGCGATGGGGTTCCAGAAAAGGCATAAGCCACCCATCGCTGGAGAGCCCCTCTTACTTTCCTGATGAATGAATGTGACCAGGCCATGGCCCAGGGCAAGCGTGTCTCCCCTGGGCCTGAGCGCGTCTGCACCAGCCTGGTCTCATTGGGCCCCAGCTCCTCTCACTCCAGGCCCTCCAGCTTGGCAAGCGCATAAAAGCCGCTTAGAACATCTTCCTCTGAAATTCGACTTTGGTAATGAGGTAAGCCAAAGTAAGAAAAAAAAAAAACTGAGAAAGTGACAGTAATGTGGACCAACTCAAAGAAAGCAACAATAGTTTGCTTTTCCACTCTGCAAACCTTACAGCACTTTACAAACAAAGTCATTCATCCTTATAACAGAGAAGATATATCCCCTTCTTTGCTGAGTCCTGAAAAAATTAAGAGCCATCACACTGATTTTTAGAGACTCTGCAAAGAGAAAGCTACCAAAAGATATTTTTTAAAGAAAAATGTACTACTTAGAAGAGAGCATCCAATAGGGAGTGTGTGGTCGGCACAACTGTGAGCTTCTGAATGACCGGAGCGTGTCAAGAATAGGCAAATGCATAGAGACAGAAAGGAGATTAGTGGCTTTCTGAGTTGGGAGGATCAGTGCCTCAGGAGTGCGAGCGAAAGGGGCAGGGCTTCTTTCTGGAGTGATGAAAATGTCCTCAAATTGATGGTGACAACAGCTCGCAACTCTGGGTGCACGGAGCCCATTGCCTGGAGAACTGCACAGTACGTGAACTCTGTCTCAGTAACGCTGTTACCAAAAAGCAAACAAACAAAAAAAGGAGCCAGGAACCTAGAAGGCTCTCCGTGAGGGCGAGGTGTAGGAACAGAACTGTGCAAGGAACAGGACGGGATAAAGCAGTGACTTGATAAATGGAAAACCTAAAAGGAGACAAAACACCCTACACCACTGAATTTAGATTTCTGGGACATTCGTGCATTCGCCAGCGTAAGATGGAAGGTGTCCTGGGTGAGGAGGGGTAGCGGACAACTGTGCCGGCTGGCAGGTGGATGAGCCACACCACAGAGACCGATCAGGGGCCAGGGCATGGTCCAAGCGAGGGCAGAGGGGATGGGCACACATGGGGCAGGGGTGTCTGAGGCAGAGGTAGTGCCTGGGGTGGGGGGGAGGTGAATATGGTGTCGGGAGATGACAGGCTGACCCCATCCTAGAGACCAGGCTAAAGGAAGTGGCTGTACAAGGGCTGAGCCCTGAAGGGTCCCCTGAGACTGTGTGGCCCTTTTCTTCGGGGTGAGGGGAGCCCCTGGGTTGTTGTAACCTGGGGAGTAAGAGGCACACTCAGACGACTGGAGGCTGGGGAAACACTGGCATGACAAGCAGGCAGGCTGCAGGGAGAGAGAGGAGGTGCTCAAGAGGGGAAACAGGAGGATGTGTGGCGACCATGTTCCATTTTTTCCCAAAGAAGTAGGATGCCAGGCCTTGCGGGTGGTGAGAAAGAGAGGTAAGGGAGATAGACACCCTCACTGGCTCCTGAGTATCGGGCCAGTGGGATGGAGTACAGGAGAGAGGCTCATTGGAGGGCAATGACTGAGCTGAGTGTGGGGTGAGGACAGACTGAGCTGAGTGTGGGGTGAGGGTGGGAGGCAGTCCTGCTAGAAGGCCTGCCAGGCTGAGGTCGAACACCTTTGACAGAGGGGAGCCAACCATCTCCCAATGGCCAGCTGACCTCACTCAGGGGAGCAGGTCTGCCCCAGGAGAGGCACCTTGAAGATGAAGGAGCATGGCAGCCATGACCCAGAGAAGAAGGGGACAGAGGGACACAGAGACACATGCACAGAATAGGGAGCATCAGACTGCTGGCTCCAGTGAGTCCTGCAGAGGACAAGCAGACACTCAGCGGATCCCAGGGCTGAGGCAGGAGGGCAGAGCCCGAGGGAGGAAGGGAAGTGCTGGTGTCACTGTGAGCTTGCGCAAGGCCACCCAGACAGATGGGTTAGCCAGGTGGTCGGCCTGGGACACAAAACTCACAGTTCAGGGTGGCTGGACCAGGGACTAACAAGAACGGCCACTCTCTGACCAGCTTAGACCTAGGGCTGACTAAACAGCCAGGCGTCAGAACTTATTATTTTTACTGCTGGCTTCATTCATGTGACAAGATCTTGACCTATCTTGGTGATAACTTCATTTTCCAGACTGTGGAGAATATAATTAAGGGATTTTATTTTTTTTAACTCTAGACTTAGTGCTAACTAATGAGGAGGAACTAGTTAAAGCAGAAAAGACAAGAATCTTGAACAACCACGATTATGTCATCTAAGAATTCCTGATTCCCTGATGGGGTAGACTGAGCAGGACAGGGTGGTGGAGATTGACGGTGGGGCGATGGGTAGAGCTGGAATAAGACTGACACAGAGTCCAAGCCAGACCACACCACTCCTGGGAGGCAGTGGAGAAGGAGAAGTTTCTGAACATCTCTGAACTTCAGACCTTTTTTATCCCTAGGGGATAAAATCTCTACCTATATCATAAAGTTGTTGTGAGATTTCAGTCCATTTAACAAGTTAACACATTGTTTAAAACTCAATAAATGCTATTTGTCATTAGCCAGCATGGGCCCTGTATTGTAGGATTCCACACACTTGGAGCACCACATATTTGGAGTGCCAGCATGTAGAATCCCTGATCGTGAGAATCCAGGTGAACAGATGACTCGGTGAAGGATGCTCTCAAGTACACCATGCTTTCTGTGCAGTCAGAAAGGTGAGAGGAGAGGGCAGGAGCCAGAGACACTTGTACACATATACACGCAGACATGCACACACATTCACATATGGACGTGTGTGCATATATATTTGTCAGATGAATCAATTAATTCATCGTTTATATAAAACACAGAAAGTGAAAAGAACGTATTACCAGGGAACTGTGGAAGTGCCTGGGATCTGCAATGGCCTTATCCTTTTCATTATTATTATTAATTTCTCAGTCATTTATATATTTATATAATGTTGGGTTTATGTTTTTACCTCTCCTTTTGAGAGGATAACTGCATCACTCACCCCCACCCCCCTGCCAACCTTCCATGTCAGCACACTCTCCTCTCCTTTTCTTGACCCTCCCCCCACCCCTTTTCCTCATAACCAGTATATTTTTCACCAAATCTAAGAATTATTTTCGCTGTGCTTTGTCAGTTTTTGGGTTATTTATAGTCCACAGATAAGAGAAACCATCCAATAACTGTCTTTTCTCCTCCTGACTTATTTCATTGAGCATAATCACCTCAAGGTCCATGCATTTTTGTCCCAAAAGATGCTTTTTCATCTATTTTAATAGTTGAGTAGTATTCCATTGAGTATATATTCCACAATTTCTTTATCCAGACAGTGACCTTATCTTTAGCAAAGGTCAAGGGAATCAAAACATTATTAAGGACAGAAGGGGGAAAAAAAACCTGTTAAGTTAAAAATTCACAGCAAGAAACAGATTGAAGAAGAAACCACAAGCCTGCTACGTGAGGCAGTGACAGGACGTCAGGACTTAGTGGGGACAGAGAGGGGGTGGCAGAGCTCAACAAGGACAAGGGTCTGGGGTGGAAACAGGGTTCACTTACAGTGGGAGCCCAAGACAGAGAAAACGGATGTTCGATTTACTGTGTGCTTTCTACCAGAACCCCCTCCGTAGCCCCATGAGTCTGCATCATGGTTCTGAGAGAACCTGTAAAGAGAAAGCAGATCCTTTGGCAGTGACATGTGAGGACTGTGGAGAAAAGGAGAGCTCAAGGCTTAAGGTCATAGGCAATTGATCCCTGGTCTGATTTCAGCCTAGATGTTACATTTTACAGATATTGGGGGAAGCCCAGACAAAGACTGTGGCTTTTTCTGGAATATGTCAGCGTAGCCCCACGGGCTGGAGGGACAGGACTGCACTAGACACCCTGCACCTGCATTTCAACAGGACATATGAGTTCTGTGGGGATACCAAGGAAAAACGTGACCCCAACCCAAGACAAAGACATCGCCAGTCACACCCAAAGGGTGCAGGATAAAACACTAGCGTCCCTGGGAAAAGAGGGTCCCACGCAAGGCGAGAAGGCAATGCCCAAGCCCCACCTATGGACTATTTTTAATCCATGACTCGGACATAAACAAGGAGGTGTGACTAGCACAGGTCCAGGTAGCCAGCCGGGCAGGGTTGTGTCGGACAGGGACACCCTGGAAGAATGTCTCTGGAAGGATGTTTCAGACTCCCCGAAAGCACCCTGACCCACGGAGCCACAGGAGAAACTGAGGGGTGAGCTTACGTGACTCTCTCTGGGATTTCCCACGTTGGGCCTGGCGCAGAGACGCTTACAAATCAGCCACCTGATTTCCTGCCACGGCCGGAAGTAGTTGCCGGAAATGTGGTCCCACTGAGACGTCGCAGGCCGCGGCCTCCCGCTGGATCACATGGCAGTTCTGGGCCATGGGGTTTCACAAAGCGAGGCGCCCCACTCCGGGGCACCCACAAGTCCCTGCCCACCCCGTTCTCACGTGGTGCCCTCTACAGCTATGGAGACCACACACTGGAACTGACTGGCGTGGACGCTACGCCAACGCTCCTCTGGTCCGATCTGGGCTGCGCATCAGGACACCACAAGTCTAGGCCATGTCACAGCAGCAGCCAGGGTGCCCCTAAGTAACAAAGGGTCCACAACCCCAAGTGGCAATCTGTGGAAAGCGCAGTCCGCAGTCTCTGAAGGGGGAGATTTTAAGGGAACCCCCAGCGATAAGCCCAACTCTGTGGAGCTGGACCTCCTCATCCCAGGTCAGGCCAGCTTGACCTAGGAAGCTACAGATCACAGAATCTGGGGATGCCTTGCGACCAAAGGGGTCCCCTGGAGAGCTGGAGGGTAGTGGGCAACCCAGAGCTGTGCTAGCAGAGACTGGGGACCTCTTGGTGCCCCTCACACCATGGGGGGTGCAGAAAGAGGCAGCCAGACCTTCCCAAGCTTGCAACCTCTGCTTGAGAGCCTGCAGGAAGTTTAGATTAAATCAGCCAAAATGACTTCATAGCATATATATCTTAGTATCTGATTCTCAGGGTCAAACATAAATTTTTCTCTTGAGGGGAAAAAAAAAAAAAAACCACCCACGTATCATCCACAAAAGAAGCTTTGGATGTGACCCTTCGAAACCCTGACCCATGCTTACACCGGCCTCCATTCTGGTGCCCCTGGAGGGTGTGAGGTGTAGAGAGAGGGAGGGGATGTCAAATGTCCTCCTCCCACCCTCCCCCCACCCCAAGTTGCACTGCATGGTGCTTTCATTTCTTTAAATGAAGAGTGGCTATTCTTTGGTGCTGGAGAATAGCCAGAGGAAGAGAATAGTCCAGAGGAAGAAGATTCTGACCCGAGAGTCTCACAGCAGCAGAAGATTGCCTGCAACTGAGGGAAAGACTTATTTTCTTTAAAAATTCTAGATGGTGATAACTATCCTAAATCTCCACTTCACTCCAGTCCTTTTATTCATCAACTAAACTCAAGGGTTTGCAACTATTGTGCCTGCGCAGCACAGTGAGAAGATCTCAGCTTCTCGAGGGAAGGGACACAGTGCCTGAGAGGGCCCTGACCCCACACTCCAAACAAATTACCAGGTTGTCTAAAAAGTAGCAGGAACCAACCACGGCTGGAAAGCCCTGCTTTCTTCAAGTCACAAAGGAGAGAAATTCTACTAAAGGGAGATTATTTTGAAAGGAAGCCAAAGCTTCTTTTTTCCAGGCCTTAGGAGGTTGCTGTTTGAAAAATCCTCAAACATTCGATCACTTCCGGGAGTCATTTAACACACTCGCCCTGCCTGTCCATAGGTTATCTCATGGATGTCGTGATGAACGTAAAATCTTCTGTTATCATGAAGGCCCGGCCTGGGGCCGCCCACGTTGGTGAGATAGACACCATCCCTGCCCTCATGAAGCTCACAGTCTAGAGGGAAAATAAATAATATGCCACCGAAAAATAAATGAGGCAATTCCCAACAGTTTCACAAGAGTGATGAGATGGCCGGGGACTGGCCGAGTCGGGGCACATTGGCCATGAGCTTTGACCTTGAGCGGTGGTCAGGAGTAGAACAAAGTAAAATTTCACGCTGAGAGAACACAAGTGCAAAGGGCCTGAGGCACGGCCATACTGTAATAAGCAATAAGCAGACGGCACAGCTGGAGGGCGGTGGAAGGCAACAGAGCCAAGGACCCGGGGCCTCAGAGGCAGACAAAACAGATGAAGGTGTTGGCAGGACCATGGCAGCCCTTCAGACATCCTGCCTCCCTCACTGGGGGCGGAAGGAGCCATTAAGAGAACAGAAGCCCCTCAAGTGGTCCGTTCCCCATGCCCACAGGTTCCCAGCCCCAGGCGGCAGGGAGTCACAGAGGGAGACTGTATCCCTATTCCCATTCCTGTTTCTCCCTGGAAGACCCTCAGAAAGGCACTTTCCTCTTTGTTAGGCAATATTCCTCCATGAACAATCAATGTTGAGCTGCCTGACATTTACTGCTCCCCATCAGAGGCCGATTCTCATTGACTCGCACGCAGTGTGTGCCCACAACTCAGCAACAGCTTTGCTTAGCGAATCCATGTGCACCATTAACAGAGAAATTAAATTACCTACAATTGTTTACCTCCTTAAAGACCCTAAATGGAGAATGAGTATCCCCTATATTTCATTTTTCTCACTCCAAATGCCAGGATGCTAATGACCGGAGTGTGCAGGACCAGCATTGGCGCAGAGCGGATGGCTTCACACAACGCACAGAACACACTCAGGGACCCTTGGTAGGGTGGGGGAGGGGGGGTGAGTTACCCCAGCAAGAAGAAGACAGGAGAGGCCAGGATCCCCCCAGTCTCTGACCCTGAGGCAGTGGGGTCTGCCTGGAGCAATAATGTATGCAAAGCTCATCAAACCCTATGGGAAGCTATAATCTCCTGGGAAGATTCACTCCCAGGCTTCATGGGGCTCAGAAACAAAACCACCACACTCACTTCGCTACAAAATAACAAGTTCCTTGGCTACATTCAGAAGACGGAGCAGCAAGTTTTAGGCCTCTGGGTGAGTGGCCACATCCCTGGCAGCTCTGGACAGGGGCAGGACCTAAACACGGGGCGACAAACAGAGAAGCCATTTCAGAGGGAGACACTTAGAGGCACAGGGGCATCTCCAGGGCCCATGTGGGAGCTGTTGCGGCCGGAACTCAGGGGCCGTGAGAAGGAGCTGGGACGTCCAGGGGCTGCAGCAAGCCCACCATGGGGACCGTTCTCATGCTTGCTCCCCACTTCCGCTGGCTCTGCCAGCAAGAGGGAGACAAGGAGGAAGTAACCTAGATGCCCACCATTTGGGGAGAGAATCAGCATAAACAACATCCTGGCACATGCGTCTCTGGACGTGCTGGCATGGACACGAGAGGAGAAAGATGACCTGAAAGCTACATCGCTGACAGAAAGAGGTACGAGTTGGAGAATACCAGAACGGCATCATTTGTGGCAAGGGAAAGAAAGAAGGGAAAACGGGAGGGAGGGCAAAGAAGTTAGGGGGAGAGGGAAAGAGAGGGGTGATGGGAGAGAAGGGGCAGAGGAGACCGAAGGAAGGGAGGGGAGAAGGGGCGAAATGAAGGCCTCGAGATCTGTTTGGGGACCCTGGGGTGAGCCTGAATGGAGAGGGGACGGAGAACACAGATTCCGCAGCATGTCATTTAACTCAATCACTCACTTGGTCTCAAAAACCCAGCGATTGTCCACTGTCTGAATATTCTGATAATGATGACTAATGATTAATCTAGAATAGTGATTAATAAAAAATGATCTGCTCCCGTTCTTCCTCTGATTGTAAATATCAACCTTAATTAATAGTAATCAATGTGAGCAGTAAGAGAAACATCCAAGCTGCTTTAATGCCTCACATCAGCGGCTCTGTGCAACGTCCTCTCTCAGCAACATGTGGGCATTCAGGTCCCCCGAGGGAGTGAGAGGCAGGGGCAGGGAGACATTCACCCACAACCAGGCCCACCACTGCCGGACCTCAGTGCCCAGACGCATCCGTTGTGGTGGGGAAGGGCAGGCGTTGGAGGGAGGAGCTGGGACACGTGTCACCACACGGACGGCGCTCTCTCTCAGCAGAGCCTGCCAAAGATCTCCATAATGGCCTCACGTGCACACACAGCCCCTGAGTGCCAGCGCCTACAGGACAGAACCCTTGCTGGCCATGACAACCCTCCACCACTGGACCCTTCCCAGGGTCACCACTGTCTCTCAACATGCTCCAGGGGTTACCCACCCCCGGCACACCAACTCGCTCCCACTCATTTCTGCCAGGACTCTTCCCCACATGCCCTCTGTCTTTCTCTAGGCTAAACACCGCAGAACTGCGGGTGCCTCTTCCTCCATCCATATTTAACACTGAGCGAGCCTCTGCTGTGAGCCGGACACATGGCCGAACGGCTAACAATCTCACAAACCAGAACAGCGTCTCCCATTTTACAGATGGGACGTCTGAGTTCAGGGGTATCCCGGCCAAGGTCGCACGAGCTGGACTCAGTGGAACTGCAACTGGAGGTAGCCTCAGTGACTCCACGCATGGCCCTTGTAGATGCCAGGGCAGCAGCGGAAGCAAGTGCACCATCAGGAGAATGACATGGAGGGTGAACCGCTGGCACGAAAGGCTGCAAACAGGGAGGGTGGCATTCGATGCAGAGTCCAAAACAGATTTTCAGGGGGGTGACACCTGAGGGACACACTGCGGGTATTCAACAGACAGGAGAGAATGAAGACCAGGGCACAGGTGGGGGCATGGAACATTCTAGAAACTGCAAGTAGCACCCCACCACTTACTTGCTTGCCTTTTGAAGCAAGGAGTTTAGATTCTGACAGGCAAAGAGAAAGAGGAAGATAGATGTGTGATGATTTCATGTTCATCAACTAGAAAGTTAAGGGCCCGGACTAGAACTGTTCATTGCTCACATCGATAGAAAAACACGGATGGATTTCCTGATCTCAACTGTGCCCAGAGGTGCCTTTATCCATCACTACACAGGGCAACTCGGTTCTGCACACAGGAGACTCCTCCGTCACGTGTCAACCAGCCATTTATTAATTTTTGCAACAAGTCCTCAACTTCATTACTCGCTTTCAAGATCGCACACCATGTTTACATAATCTTCCCTGGCTACGGGAGCCGCACGCTCCCCCAGGCAGCCGTGGTGGAGATGCCGGGTGTAGTTTAGGGGTGGCAGGGTACAAGCCTGCGCAGCGATGTGATCACACAGGTCGGACTTGCCGCCGCTCCCTTCCGCAGGTACTCCTGAAACGCAATGTCAAAATTTGCATGCAAGATGCTGACCAATAATGTACATTTTAACTTACCACGGCAAATAAAACTCCATGCCATATGGCTGATTAGAAAGACTCTCTCCTTCTCTAAACAGCTGGGTGAGTAACAGCAAGGAGAAGCTGGTTGGCAGCTGCACACTCTTATCGCTGCACGGAGGCTGCTGCGAGGGGCCTGCGCCGCCACAGGTACGCACCTGAGACCAGGGAGTGAGAGGCCCTCCTCTCCAAATGAGAGAGCAGCGAGGAACGGGAGCCGCTGGCACAGGTGCCCCCTCCAGCGGGACTCCCCGGCTCACCCAGCACAAGCGGGCTCATTTTGCATCTTGTAAATAAAACATGCTAAGGTCTTCCAGGGAGAAAAGGCTGCTCTGTGTGCTCAGGAAAGGAAGAAAAAAAGTTTCAAAAAAATGTTAAAAGGCAGCAGATTTTCAAAAATTAGGGAATCGTTGTTTGCTTTTTGCTGTCTGGGGCACGCACAGGCGCCCTCTCTGTGCTGCAGATTGGGGAGTGAGGCGGCTCCTGCCTGCTTCCGCAAAGGTAGCCGAGCAGATACCCACAGTGTGCCCACGTGCCCTGCCCACGCGGTGGCACCCACACTTCTTCCCTTCAGGTATCAAAGGCCACCAGTGTGAGGCTCTTGCACCTGTGTACACAAGGCATCTGGGGAACATGCCAGCTAGTACCCCCAGGGCAGCCCCTCAGGTTCAAAGACCCCACCCCTGCTTTGCTGTTCGGGCAGCCCTGTGCCATCTGCAAACCCCCAGAGTGACAGCGGCCCTTTTGCACGCTCACTGGGCTCTGCAATGGCACAGTTGCACCTGCCTCCACATTTCTTTAGAAGGGGTGTGGCTGTCCTCAGCCAGGTGGTCAAGGTCAACATCAGCAGGTAAATCAGGTTGACAGCAGGTCCCTGGGACAGGGATAGGAACGGGATTGGACCACTGAGCTCCTCCCAGCACCCACCCCAACCCCCCTCCCCCCCACCTCTGACCCTGAAACATCAGACACACTCAGGGGGTATTCTGCAAAACACCTGAGCCAGACGCCTCAAAATCAAGCTTATCAAATGCACAGAAATGTTTAGAGACCATCGCAACCTCCAGGGGGTGAAGGAAATGTGACAACAAGTGTTAGTCAGTCCTGGGGGTGGGGGTGGGGGGTTGGAGGGTTACAAACTGTCCTTTCTGCTCAACTTTGCAATGAACTATGAAACTGCTCGAAAACAATAAAGCTCACTAATTTAAAAAGAATATGGACGTGGAATCTTGGAGAACAGGACGTTAGTCAGGAAGGATGAAAAGCTGAACAGAGCATGGACTTCTGCTCACGGCAACGGGGCAGCAGGCTCTATGCCACCCAACAGGCGCACCCCCACATGTGCACCGCAGCACCGTGGGCAGCGGGGACTCCACTCCCCACCAGTCTTGCAACTTTTCATGAATTCGCACTTACTTCTCCAAAAGGAAGAGCTCACTCCCGGAAAATGGGGAGCTTACTCCCCAGCCGGAATACCTCCCTTCCGCACCCAGAACTTGCACATGGGCTCTGGATTTCCCGCTCCCTCCCCATCCACTGTAAAGGGGGGGGGGGGCGCTGTGGAAGCAGCTTGACACAGCAAAACACGTTTAAAATGACTTCAACAAGTGCAATCCTTTCTCTATTGCATTGGTGCCCCTGGAGACCACTGGGTGCTGTTGAATTCTCTGGCTGTTTCCCTTTGAGTTAAATATTATGTTCCTGGCAGTAAACAGCACGGGGTGCAGACTGCTGGCGGATAACATGTTCCATTTGAAACCTGCACTGAGCTGGGATTCCAAGGTAGCCCTGGTCTGTCTCTTAAACCCTCGGCTGGCCCCGAGGAGGCCTCCAAGACCCTGTGTGAGGGTCTGGGGGCCGGGGGCCCTGGGAGCAGGGCATCAAAAGTGGCAAGGTGGCCTCTGTCTACGGTGGCATTACTACACGTGCCCCTTTGGGACCTGCCTGCATCGGCCAATGGCTGTGGGACACCCACCAGTGGTGAGCTGGTCTGCGGTGTCCCCCTTGCCTGGAGGAGGGGTACCCCTCCTCAGGGTGTCAGGGCACCCCCGACAGCCCATTGGACACTGGCATCCCTGTCACTGTCTTTGCAGCTATGTCTGTGCTTGAGCTAACATGACTGGCAATGCTGCTTTTGGGGGGACTGGTCAGGAGGTGCCTCAGACTGAACTGTGTACTCCCCAGTTCATATGAAAACCATAGCCCACAGGTCTGGAGTTTGGAGGTGGGGCCTTAGTGAGGGGCTAGATGCCCAGAGAGCTTCCTCGCTCTTCTGCCACTATGGACCAGGGTGGAGACTGTCACCTATGAGACCAGAGGCGGCCTCACTAGACACGGGACTGGGGCACCATGAGCTTGGACTTCCAGCCTCGAGCATGGTGAGGGATGCCCGTTTACTGCATGTACACCCCTCAGACGCTGCGTTTGTTAGAGCGGCCCCCACAGACAGCCAGGGCCTGAGACCCCGCGTCTGCCCAGAGACTCCAGAGATTGAGTGGTCTACGCCCCTGTCCACAGCATTCCTGGTCCTCTCCGATGCCCAAGCGCCCCCCAAGCCCACCTTGTCCATCTGCCCTGAGCAGCTGCCTTCCAGCTCCCATCAGCTGCAGCCCTATGGCTCCTTGGGGGCCAGACCTAGACGAGTGGGGCCTCTTGCTCCTTGTTCGGTGTGACCTCACCTCAGATGAGGAGTCTCCAGAAAGCAGAGATGTGAGCTTCCGGACACCCAGCCTGGGTGCAGGGGGCGCTGGGGGGGCCACGCATAGCAGCAGCTTTGGACATTCCCAGGAAGCCGGCCGAGTCCGCAGGCTGGGCTGGGAGCCACCGTCCTCCAGCTTTCCTGTACCTGGGCCGTCTGCCACCCTACCGGCCCATCCCAAACCGAAGCCCTGTCCTCACTGTGGCCCTGACCTCAGGATTCACTCCGGCCATGTTCTGAAGTGACACCGAAATGCCTCTTTAGCAGGCACAGAACAAGCTTTGAGGAGACCAGACGCTGAACTTCCAATAAAGCCCACTGCACCACGGCGCTGTTTGCTCAGAGTTCTGCTTCTGACAGAAACCAGGCAGCATTTCTGGCTGTGGAAGCTGAGCACTGGCCAGGGGGAACGTGGCCTTTTGTGTCCACAGTGCCCAGCCTCAGCCTCGGGGCAGCCCATGCCCATTCCTCCTCCCACCGGTCTGCCCCATGGCCCCATGGCCCCCCAGCCCCCATGGTCCCCTCGGTGCGGGGTGTTCACCCACCCGCTCAGCGCTCGCTGTGGGGCTACCGCCCTGGAGGCTTCAGAAGCGTACCACACCAGGTTGTGTGGAGAGAGCAGAGGCCCCGAGGGGCACAGGGCCCTCCCAGTGGGCCAGGTGTGACCAGAAACTAACCTCTCTCCCTGGTCCAAGAACTCTCCACAAATATCCCGCATCTTGGTGGCCCCAGCCAGATGCCAATGCATGCATTTCACCAGAGCCCAGTTGGCTTCTGTGGAGCCAACAGCCCAGGGTACAAGAACTTCCCTTAAAAATTCAGAGCAACAGGTATCTCCTCACCCCACCCTTGCAGGCAGAGGTATCTCCCCACCACACCCCTGCAGGCAGAGGGGGAGGCAAAGGCAGGCCCTGCCTTCCTGCAAATTACTTCAAGTTACTGAAAGGTCACGTCCCTAACCAGATGGATGAGTAGGCAAAAGGCGGCAGATTGATAAAAGAGGGTCTTACTCAGCCACGAAGAGAAAGGCCTTCGGACACGTGCTACAACACGGGAGAACTAGAGGCTGCCAAGCCTAGGGGAATGTCAGCCACAGAGGAGGGTACCCACGAAGACAAAGGTCAGGGCTAAGTGCCCAAGTTGCGGGGGTTAAGGGGTCAGAGTGGCCCCAAGAGCTGGCTGAGTCTGCAGGCCAAACTGAGGGCGCTCCCTCCATCTTCCCCACCCCACAACCCATGCCACACCCACTGTGGATGAACAGGCACAAGCTTTAGTTCCACAAGGCGAGAAGTGTCTGTGGCTGATGATGTTGGTGGCTGGTTAGCCAGGGGAAGGTACTTAATGCGACTGAAACACACGCCTCAAAATGGTCAAGGCGGTGACTTATATGATGGGTATTTTCCCATAATGCTTTTTAAAACATGTCTGCCATGTGCCGGGCATGCAGTGCGCACAGAATAGGCATCCTCGAAGCAGATCCCTGCTTTCACAGTCTCACTCCAGGGTGGATGGACCAATGAGAGGACCTGGTGACTGAACAACTCCACCAGCAGGTAGGTCCTGCGCTGCTGAACCACCAGGCAAGTGCTGGGAAGTGCACAGCTTGTGTCTGTGGGGACCTCACCGCTGCCCTTGCCTCCTGGCCTTGGACTTGCACCAGGGACGTGGGGACACGGATGGACTCTTGAGAGAGACAGACTTCGGTGAGGGAGGGGGAAGCCAATAATGGCAGCCTTTATCTTGAGCTGTGTTTGATTTTGCTGCTCTCCTAACAGGCTTGCCCGGCCCCTCCAGAAGGTGCCTTAGGCTCATGACCAGCTTCAGGCCTCCGGAGTCCTGCATTGGGCCAACCCTTCTTGGCTGGGCACGTAGCTGAGGGGGTGGGGAGCTTTGGGTGTCTGGTGTGGAAACCATTTGAACTGCACTCTTTCTCTCCTGTCTATCACAGGCTGCTTGCATTAAAGTTCCTTTCCAATGAAGAGACACACACCAGCCTGTTTTGTCTTGATGTCGCGAATGGCAGAAGCCTTTCAGCACGGGCAGGTTTGGGGGTCCTGGGGTGCCCCTCACCCTGCCCAGGAACACGATCCCACAAACCCAGCCACACAGGCCTCGGGGCTGCCGTTGAGCACACAGAGCACGGGGCTCCCCGAGGCCTAGCAGCTGTCAGCAGAGAGGCTGCTGAAGAGCTGCTTCAAACAGGGGTTGCGGGGAGGCCATTCGGATGAGGGGACACTTGTTCTGAGAGCTGAGCATGACAGGGCACCCGCTGAGGCCCGTGCTGTCAGGAGCGCATGAGAGGGGACAGACAAAGCGAAGGGGTGAGGAGACTGGGCCACCGGCTAAGGACAGAGAAGGCGACACGACCCCCAGCATCTTGACAGCAGCGCGAGGTGGTGACCGTGGGCCTCTCAGCTGTGGGTTTTAGTCCATATGCAACAGGGAGTCAGAGGCCACACCTCACATGGAGAGAAGCGGGCATTGCCTGGTACTGTCGTTGCTCCCCCCACCGTCCCCCCCCAAGCTAGATCAAGGTTCCCAGTGCCCAGGGCACTTGTGCCGCAGAGGCCCTGGGATGTCTCTCCCGGTTCCTAGAGGAACCACAGCTGCCCCAGCTGGCTTCAGAATTGCCCCAGGGCCTTTCCTCACCGGGTGAGGAGCTCCACTCTTGGAGGGGTACACTCTCCCCTCATGGGCACCCACTTTTCAGCATGGAGGGCTTCCTCTCCCTCCAGTTTCTCAGAATTTCCCACAGTTTCCCTTAGGCTTCTATCCCAAGATGGTACCATTTCCTCAGCCACTAACCAATAAAGGACAGTTGTCCCCAAATCCTCAGAAATCCCCGGCTGGGCAGAGCCGACGGGAGCACTCACCGCTCCCCGTGCTCCGCAGGAAAATGTCCACCACATCTGCACGTCTCCCCTGCCACATTCTGCCCTGCCCTGACGCTGTTTGCTTCCTGACTTTATGAAATGGCTGTCAGAATCTGGGGTGAAGCTTCAGCAAAGGCAGGTGCCCCATGCCATGTGCAGGGGACAGGAGAAGTCCTTTGTTCCTCAGGGGTCCAGGGCCCATCTGGTGCTCAGGCCTTGACCAGATGAGTCCCCCATAATGCCTGCTGCTTGTCTGGGGCACTGTTCTTGTGTCCCAAGACTTAAGACTTGAGGTCTGCTTGGTCAGGTCCCCCCTCCCCAACCCCACTCCCCAGGCCTCTACCCCTAGGTCATCCACAGAACAGCCAAGCAAGCTTGGCGGCAAGTTCACCTTACAAGGTGTTAGCAACGACCCTGGAGTCCCCAGGCTGCTGCCATGAGCTGCAGGGCTGCTCTCCTGGAGCACCGTGAGCTTGGACTTCAGTCACAGTCTAGATGCATGCGGGCCACGGCCCAGAGCGGAGGGGGCCCAGGCTCTGTGGAGGGGCTCTGACCCTCCAGCCCCAACTTCTTCCCACAGGAGCCGGAGGCTGCAGGAATCTGGCCGTGAGACGCTGGAAAGTAAGACCCTGCTGTATCCGCCACCTTGCTCCCCAGAAGTCACACCGGGCACCTGAGGCAAAGCTAGCAGGAGAGAGGGAAGAGCCCACTAGCCATGCGTAGGTATTGGGAAAGGAGTGGCACCAGGCTCAGAACCCAGCCTCTCTTCTTGCAAAGAAGGCTGCGGCTGCTTTGGGAAGGCCGCCCGCCCAACACAGAAGCAAGCGAGCGCCCACCTCAGCCAAGGCTGATGCACACGGCACACACCAGACACACTGCTACCAAAGCACCACCACACAAGACACACCACACAACACATACACGGGTCAGTGCCTGGATACACACCTGCCACCCCACAAAGCCTCAGCTGCACCTGCATGCCCCAATGGCACATCCTAACACACACCCACGCTCATCTGGTCGCCTTCACTCATGGGCATGCCAACACACATGCAAGGCACACACACACCCCGCACCAAGACACCCATCGCCTGAGACAATCGACACGTGCGAGGCACCTACGCACGGTGCACAGTGACCCATGCACCCCTAGAAGCCAGCTTAAGACAACACCCAGATGGCCAGCCCAGGGTGACAAGACCACCCACACCAGCACCCCAGCCCCAGCAGACTCAGACACACCAGCTCCAACAGGCTCACACACAGTCAGGCGAATGCTCAGTCCCCAGCAGCCACAGGCCATTAGAAGCTGCCCCCAGGACAGCAGACCCAGTCCCCAGCTGAGCTGTGCCCTTCCCTGTGAGCACCCTGGGGGGGGGGGGTCTGGGGCAGAGGCAGTTCAGAACATTCTGCCCAGCGTGGTCAGTGTGAAGCGGCCGCCGGTTCAGCCCTGGTGCCAGGAGGCGCGACAACAAAGAGCCGCAGCCCCTCCTCTGGAAGCTTCCCAGATGACGGCTCTGCCCTCCTAATTTACACCTCAGAGGATGGTGCTGACCAGGGAGGAGGATGAGAGGCCCCTCTCCTCTTTCTCTTCATCTGCCAGTGGGGGATTCCCATCTTCTCCTGGAAAGGCGGGGGGCGGGAGGCAGCTGCCGTCTGGGGTGGGGGGTGGTGAATGCGCACACTAGCAGCACTGGCTGGCACCAAAGTGCGCTCTGCCGGCTGTCCCAGCCCCAAGCCAGGTCACCTTCCAGCGCGAGGACTACGCAGGAAGGATGCCGCGGGCCTCACCGGAAGGGACAGGCGATGGGGGCTCGGGGGACTCACACAGGCTGAGAGCAGCTCCTGGAGCAGGATTGGCACGGCCACCAGCCACCCTCCTGGGGCTCATCTTCCTGGTCTTGGGCCGGCAGTGGCACCCTGGAACACGACCCTCCCCTCCCCCATCCTGTGGCCTGTCGAGCATGTGACCTGAGCTTGAACAGGTATCAGGGACCACTACGGGCTTGGGCACAGCAGGCCTCAAGTCTAAGCGGGACACCCCCCAGGGGGCCCAGCAGTCGCCAGCAGTGCTGAGCAGGGTCCCTTCTCTTGCAGAGGTGCAGGAGGACCAGACCCGGAGAGGAGCTGGCAGAGGGAGGAGCCGCTGTCAGAACCCGGAGCCGCCTCTCATGGGGCTGGGGTGACCACACGGAAGTGGAGACATGACTGGCAGTTGAGCATCTGCTTTCGGCTGCCATCACCCACCCCAGCCCGACCCCACGGTGGGATTAAAACATAGCAGGACGTCATAGGCTCACACCCCAGCTCAAGCTTCCTAGCCGTGAATCAACACAGCCTCCCGTACCGCAGTTCACGCCCAACGACAGCCTCTCCCCCTGCGTCCCCGGGGCGTCTCCTGGGGAACGCTCCCCTCTCTCTCCAAACAAGGAAGCTCATTATTGGTGTGAAGGTCTCTCTGGCTCTGGCAGACCCCAGCTGACCCCGCGGATGGCCACCACCCGCTGTCCGGGTGGACCGGCAGACTCATCTCTGCTGTGCCCGCTCAGAGCTGAGACAGGGGCTCTTCAGGCTGGTCACCGGGAGGAGGTGAAGGAGGAAGAAGGAAGCAGGCTGCACTGGGCTGGACAGGCCGCCCTCTACCCCCCAGAGCGAACAAACCACTGCTGCACCAAAGTCGGGCCATCTTCTCCTCAAGGGCAGAGATGTCCTCCTGTGTCCTTCCCTCCACTAACGGCTCTGACGCAGCCTGGAGCCCCCTGCAGCTTCCAGGTTGCGCCCGTGTCAGCTTGGTGGAAACACCATCACTCCAGGCCTGGCTGAGGCTCCAGGCAGGAAAAGAAGAGACGGAAGATGTAAGGAAGGGCCCAGCTGCCAGTCCTGGGGTGGGCACAGAGGCCCTCCTCATAGTCACAGGTCCCTGGCACCCTACTCAGGAGGCCGGGATCTCTTAAATGTGCTGGGCAGGATGACAAACGCTGCTGCGGGCAAACACCCCAAATCTGGGACTCTTGGTACACCATCTTGTTGCTCTAGGTCACCCCTAGCCCAACCTTTGGATTTCCACTTTCAACTACCGTGATGCGTGAGCGCACACTCTCCCCACACCCCCACCCAAAGGTGAGCCCTGCTTGCCACCAGCCAGGTGGAACATCCCAAGCCCTGGCCATAATCACGGATTCTGGGCCTTCCGCAAAGAACGTTCCTCTGTTGGGTGGCGTAGGGATGTGAGGTCCGAACCATGGCAGCCTTTTTTGCTACCATGAGGGGAAGGCGTCACAGAAACGCCATAGGAGCGGCTAAAGCCACATCACTTAGAGACAGAGCGAGAACTCCAGACCTCCAGAGTCTTGAACAACTGAATCTTAGCCGTTAGGTATACAGTCAGGTTGAACAGGGATTCATTTGTGGCAACAAAAATGGGGGGAAGATAAACAGAAACCAAGCTACTTTGTAGCGACTCCAAGGGAAGGAAGGGAACTGCCTACTGAGAACATCAGTGAGTGCTTTATAAGGGCCCCAAAGTCACCCTCTAGTGAAGAAAGGAGACTAGGCTCAACTGGTACCTCCATTTGGAGGGAATGCAGGCAAATAGTGGCCAGATTCGGTGACCCTAAGTTAGTGGGCCAGCCCTTTGGTGGTGTGTGACTTTCAGCAACCACTCAACGAGACAAGCTTCCTGTTCTCCATCCAGTCACCTTTGTCTCCTGTGGTGCAGGAATAGCCCAGGTGACAGGTCACACAGGCCGCACGCTGCTCAAGCGGGGAGGTTCCAAGCACCAGAGAGCAGCGCACCACAGAAACCGAGGCACAGAGAGACTAAAGAGTCCCTGTTGACCCACCGCTCTCAAGGGCCAGCACCAGGGCCCTCCCCACAGCCAGGACGCCCACAGGTCCCTTCTCGGTCCACCCTTTGGAGGAGAAGAGCAACTATTCAGATGCTGGGTGAGGGGCCCCAATAGCGGGTCTGTGTTCAGTTTATGCCCCACTGCCCTAAAGTGAAAACAGCCATATCCACAGAACCTGCCACCGCGATTGAGGGCAGGCATTCTGACATGTCGGGGGCACGGTCCCGCGTCCTTCCCCGGGTCCTCTCTGGGACAGGTACGGCCCACCCAAATGGAAGGCTAACTTGGGTAAAACCAGCCTTCCTTCCCGGCGTGGGTCTCCACCAGTTCTCACAGTCCCGCAGAAGTTGGTTCTCCCCAGAACCCCGGCCGGTGTCCTGCCAACCTCACGTGTCTGGAGCCTGGCCCTCTCTCCCTGGACTCACTCTCCCTGGACTCAGTCACTCTCCCCGCTGTCTCTCAGGACTGAAGTCCCTGGGTGGCCGGGTGGCTGTTCAGCCATGCACGCTGCAAAGCCACCAGGCCCCCAGGAACTCCCACCCTGGTCAGAAGGGAGGCGGGGGCTTCCTTGGAAGCACCAGCTGGACTCTTCTCCCGGGGCCTCTTACTCAGCAAGAAAAAGATTGTGACTCCTCTAGATCGCAGCCAGAGAGAGGACAGCCAGCCGTGTGGCCGAGCGAGGGTGTTTGCGTCCCCAGAAGTGACCCAGCCCACCAAATTCTGCAGAGGGGAAGCGTTACCTGCCGAAGGAATTACTCCGGGGACCCAAGAGGTCCCTGCATCCTGTTCAGTCTCTGGGGAACAAGCATGGCCCAAGGCAGGAGGGCTGCACTGGCCCAGGGGTAGGCCGTGACCTCCCACGAGGCTCGGCCTTGCAGGCCCGCCTCTGAGCCTGGCGAGCAGCTCCCCTTGTTTCTGCACCCCCTGTCCAGCGCATGCTCTGAGCTCAGCGCCTTCCTAATCAGCATTTTGTCCTTGAAAGAATAAATGAATGAACGCGCGGGCCGACGAGTGGATTTATGAATGAACCCGTGAGCCAGCTTGGCCGCTGGGACGCACCCAGCCTCAGGGAGACAGCATTCAGGAGAGCTTCAGGAGGACGGCTCTCCTGGGGAAGCCCCAGCTCTGGGAGGAAAGGGCCCGAGGACACAGCACTCAGCGGTGGCAACCCAATGCAGCCAGGAGGCTGCCTCGCAACCCGAGATTCTGCTGCTAGAAATTCCACCTCTGGAAACAACTGTGCAGAGGACCTGGGAGGCTCAGGTACAGAAAGGAACACTGGCCACAGGGGACAGCTCCCCTTTGGCGTGGAGGGAGTGGGGGTTGGGGGAGTGAATAAATCAATTAAGAGATACAGTTTTCCCCTCTGCGTGTATTTTAACATTTTCTCGATGATATTATTTTTGTGAAACTTCTTTTTTAGGACGCGTGATGCTTACTATGAAACAGGCCTCTGCTATGGACAGTGTGCGGGGCAAGCCCACCCATCGCTGGTTTCGGCAAAAAAAGTTTTACGGAAACGCCATAATCTTTGTGGCAGAATTAAGTAACTATGATCGAGCCCACGTGGGCTTTTTAAAAAGCTGAAAATACTGATTTTCTGACCTTTTACAGAAAACACTGCAGATCCTTGCGTAGCAGTCTCAGTGACAGAAAACACGACCTTTAGTTAAGTGAAAACTATAAAACGGTATCACGCGGAAGCAGGTGCACATAGTAGGGTCCTTTTTCGTGGAAATGGGTACATCTGGAAGGGGAAGAGGGCACCGGACTGGTCACAGAGGTGGCCCCTCAGAGGTGATAGGCATGTACGTTTAAGATTTATGTTTATTTTTATTGATCTATATTTTCTACTGTTCACGATAAGTAAGATTACTTTGTAGTGAGAAAAAATAATAATAATAATGTCATTAAAAAAACAGTAGCTGCAAAGAAGTCAGCCAACACCCCTCTGGGAGGGGCTCAGCACAAAGGGCCTGGGGCCACCAGGAGAGGCTATTTTGGGGTTTGGGGACAGTGTTAAAGGAACCCACACCACCAAGCCTCCCCTCTTGACTAGGGTTCTCTTACATCACCCGGCAGCTCTGCTGAGGATCACTTCAATGTCTCGGAGCAGATGACTTCAAAAAAAACGAGCACACCTATTTCATCAACAAATCTCAACAAACTGCATTTAGCAATAAAGAGAAACGTGCCTCCGTCTTGGTCTTCAAGGAAACGGCCTGCATTTTATGTCGAACTAAAACATAAGCAAGTTGGAACTACTCCAAAATGCCTCTCAAGATGATTGAAGACAACAGAGGGTGTCCCGAATCCACGGTGACAAGCGCCGCGTGGAGAGTCTCGGGACATTACCCTAATGAAGAGCAGGAGCACGGTGAAGGAAGGGAGCACCGTAGGGCCACCCATCTCGTCACAAAGCAAGTGGCTCTGGAATGGAGGTCAAACAAAAGGAGGGAGCTGGTGAGCACCCTAACCGGAGGCAACTGGGTGCCTCCACAGGGGAGAGGAGGGGTCGCTCGCAGAACATTCGGACCCCAAGGCACAGAGTGAAACAGAGAAAGACCTCCCAACGCTCTCCCCCACCTCCCAGGAAAATGACTCCACCCCCTGGTGACCGGGCTTTAAAAGTCAAGCTCACCCATCAGCCAGCTTGCCTAGCCACCCAGTTCACCCACCACCCAGCTCATCCTGCCGGCACCTGGCCAGGCACCCCAAGACGAGCCCCCCAACCCCCGGTATGGTGGGCAGCCCAGCCAAGGAGTCAGCTTGTGCTGTTCCTCCCACTTCTCCCAGACACATGGCACATGTCACCCCCAGGCTCACAGCCACAGCGTCTCGGCCCCACACGGAGGCAGGCGCCGGACGGCTTTCTCTTGGCCGGAAAGGGAAACAAACCCGGGCATGGGCATCCGCTGGCCGCCGCCCGCCGGCTGCAGGTAGCAAGAAGAGCGTCCAGACACGCACTGCTGGGGGCTCTGCGGTCTGTTGAGAGGACACGGGTCAGGGAGAGCGCGGTGGCAAGGCTCAGCTTAGCTGGGCCCTGTTCATCACCCGCCTGGCGGCCGAGTTTCCGTGCCACCTGCCCGGCCCATTTCAGGGGCGCGCGGCTCGGTTCTCGCCGTGCGCTAACAAGCCCCGCCATGACGGGGTCGGGAACTGACCGGAACGGCCTTGGCTGGCGGCGCACGGTGTCCAGGACTTGGGCGAACACAGTCGGGCAGAGAGCGGGGAGCAGCCGCGGGCAGCGAGGGAGCCGGAGCAGGTCTGGCTGAGCGTTAACTGGAGGCCCAGGCGGAGCTGCTTAGCTCCGGGCTTCCAGGGACGCCCCCAGGCCGGCTCAGGTGCCTGGATGCTCAGTTTTGCCAGAGAAAAAAAAGCCCCAAAAGCTCTGCCCAAGCCCGCCCCCGTGCGCACTCGGGGAGGGTCCACGGCGCTGCGAGAAGGGCTTTCCAGATGGCGCCTGGCGGCGGCAGTGCCAAACTCCACAGCTTAAGTAAATGTTGCCGTCGCCCCGTTCTGCCAGCAAAAGGCAAGGGGGACCCACGGCTTCTCTCAGCTGCCGCGACACACGCTTCCTGGGGAGACCAGAGAGCCCCCCACCACCTGCCCGGACCTTGTAGAGGCCTCTTTCCGCTCTGCAATGGTGAGCGTCGAGCAGCCCCCTCCTCCTTCCTCAAGGTGCCAGCCCAGCCCGCAAGGGCTGAGGGGTGTGCCTGGTGGATGCCAACAGAGGCCAGGGGGATAGAGGGAGGCGGAGGACCCAGAAGGGCAGCGGGCCGGCCCAAGGGTTGCAGATGGCAAAGGTTCCAGCCCAGTCACCACGAACGGGGATGTTTACACAAATGCAATCTCCTCATCTCTGCAGGTGTTTCTTCACCCCTACCCCCCCCCGGCCCCCGCTCCAAAGCAGCTCGTGGGTAAGGGAGCCGAGCGCACACCCTGCACCTCACAGGCAGCTGCGAATGCGCCCATCAGGGGTTCTCCCCCCAAGACTCCCTCAGTCTGCATGCAGGACCCCCCCCTCCAGAGCTTGCAGGATCCAGGGGAATCTTGGGGGCAGTGAAACAGGGAGCTGGTTGCAGCTCACCCTGCTCTCTGTCCCCTGAGACATCAGGACCAGGAGCCAGAACCTTCTCTCAGAGAGGGCAGACCTGGAGGAGGTGGCTGAGGCACAGGACGAGGAAGCCCCCCAGGCTGAGCCCTCAGGGATTCGCGTCTTGCAAGCAGGGCAAAGACTGAACCGAGGGATTCCAGACATGAGCAACAAGGTGAAGGGAGGATGGGGGTGTGCCGCCCCCCAAAAGAAGGGTCTGCGGTGCCCACCTGGCGGGTGGAGGGGGGGGCGACATCCTCAGGAGCCTGAGAACGCAGAACAGCAGTTGCCCCTGGGAGCCCACGATGCCTGCTTTTGGCCACGCCGCCCAGCAAGGGCCACCCTGTTTGCCAAGCAAACCAACCCGGGTCCCCACACACCCACGGTGGTGGCCAGGCCCGAGCCCCAACCTCCCGCTCAAGGGAATGGGAACCACGTACCTAATGCTTCAGGCTCCCTTTTGAAAATGGCCTGCTTCATTCTTGACCTCACTGTAACCTGCCCTTGGCTAATCTGTGTTTCTCTTATTGCCACTAAATTTAGGTTTCAACGAACGTGTCCAAGCCTCGCGTGAACATGCATGAAGGGGGCGTGTGCCGACCCCACTCTGTGAGCCCTGGAGGGGAGCTGGGATGGTGGGGGGGTGGGGCGCCCCAGAGGGAGGCCCTGAGAGACCCTGGGGTCAGGAATCGGTTCTTCGGATGCAAAACCAGGTCTGGGGGAACTCGGGACAGGAACTCGGGGAGACTTTTCTCCTGAATGTGAGCTTTGTAACCTGAGGACTTTCAGAGTCAGCGCAGTTCCTCTTCCTGGAGCGCCAAGTGGCAGCCAGCGCCCGGTGGTCGTGGGATTCACAGCGTGCCAAGGGGTAAAAGAGGCGGCAAAAAGCCCCCCAATGGTACTGAGTGTTCCCAGATAACAGCTCCTAGACACACGGTAGTGAAAGTGCAGGGAGCGAGGGGAAGTTTATGAAAAGAAGCTGCTGGCAGGCGCCGGCCTCCCAGGGAAAGCGTGTGAATCAGCCTCCTTGGGCTACACAACCCAGTCTCCACAGAAGCCCGCGGGCGGGCCCCACGCAGGCTGGGGCTAGGGAACCAGCCCTGGCCCCCAGCCCTCGGGCCACCGCCGAGACGGCTCAGCCTGGGCACACGCCGATTTCCTGGCCCCGGTGGATGGCCAGGAAAGCTCAGCCTGCCTTCCTCTTCCTCGGCGGGACCAGGCAGGGCTGATATGGCACTGGATTTGAACACGTGAGCTTCCAAAAAGTGCAGCTTTTCATCTCCCTGAAGTGGCTCCCAAGAGGGAAAAAGGGGAGGCTGGTGGGCAGGGGGAGCCGCCCCCCACCCTAAAGCTGGTTTTGCAGGGACTTTTAGCTACTATCTGCGCACAAGAGCCGCCTGGAAAATGACACAACGCTCCCTTTCTCGTCCCCAAGCTTACTCACGTCTAGTGACTAATGTCCTCCTGAAAATGACTGGTGCTTTCCCCCCTGTTTTTAATAAAAATGAAGGCATCTATCTGTGAGGCATCTATCTGTGCAGCCCTTCCATTGGGTTAACAATTTCTAAGTAAATCTGTAAACCGGATTATTGTTTTCCAAAGTTCGCTCAGCAAAGGGATTAGTTGCCACAAAGCCCTTGGGGGGTGTGGGGTGGGGTGGGGGGAGGGGGTCCCCTGGTCCTTTTCATTCCCTGCCTGGAGGTGGAAGGTGCTTGGAGAAGGAGCATGCCGGTGGGAGAAGCCTGATAGGGCAGTTTTCCTGGAATTGCCTGGAAACTTTTACTTTCTGTTTCCTCTGCTGAGAATAGCTGTCTTGACTGTGCAGCCAGCTCCCCTCACCCCCCAGCCCCCTGTTGCTGCATGCCATCCCCGAGCTCCAGTATAAAGTTTGGCTTTTGCAGCAGGAAGCAGCTGGGCCAAGCAACCAGCGAATGATAATGACCTCAGAAATCTGCTGTTCGCTCGGCAACAATAGGGTGCTCAGTCTACTGGAAAATTGTGTTCATCAGCTAACTCTGCTCAGTTACTAATTGACATTGCCAAATATTTTAAGAACAATTGGAATGCACGAGCAAAAAAAAAAAAAAAAAACCCGAAGATCTTAATCCTCAGACTTAAATTTTTTTTTCTTTTTCTTTTTTCTCCCCCCCCCCTCACTTCTTTTTGGGTGCCTGGATTTGTTTGTGTGGCACAGGCAGTGGTGAGCATGAATGAGGGCAGGGAGGAGGAGCCGCAGGAGAAAAAGAGGTGGCAAAGAAAGAAAATCTATCATATCACTATACACCCCATGGAAATGCCAGGGAGCCTGGATAAAGGCCTTTGAGGCTATGGTCAATGGGTCCGCGGAGGACGGAGATCCAGGATTGCAGGAATGCAGCTCAGGCAACAAAAGGAGACCTCGCCAGCCTCCCAGCCCAGCTGATCAAACAGTCCTTGTCCATCTCAAAATATCAGATCAGGAGGAGGAGGGGTTAAAGATAGGTTCGTGGTTGCGGCATCTCCCCCTGACTCGCCATCCATCATGCAACTTAGTCGACTTTATTTACCGAACAGAGGGTCAGTGCATTCAATTACCCCTTTCCCACCATCAACACTTCAATTAGCCCCTCTCCAAAAGGATGGGGAAACTCCGAAGGTAACGGCCCTGTTGGATATCATGAACAGTATCGTTTCTTAGTACATTAAGTTTTAATTATTCTGCGCGTGATTTCCAAAGCAACATCTCAAGACCCAGAACTTTGGTTTGCTTCTGACTCAGAGCAGTGCTCCCACCCGAGCCGCGTTTTTCGGGAAGATGCAGAGATGAATGCCATCAGAGCATTTGCACGCGAGCCAGACATGAAAATGCATCAAAACAGCCGCCCCGCTTTCTAAATGTCATAAAAGAGTAAAATTTATAAGCCGCCACTTTCCAAATAGTTTCCCTTTGCATCGTACGTGGAGGCAGAAATGGCATCTACGATGGTGTGAAATTATGGGTAAGTCAGATCAACAACAACAACAACAAAAATAAAACAAAGGGGGCTGATGGGGAAGTGATCTGTGTGATGAGTTCTGTCCATTTTCTGTTAGAAAATATGACCTCTCCATTTGTCAAAGGTCCTAGTGTTCGCAGTTGATCTTAAGCTTGGTTCTCAGCAGTTTGGAGAGCCAAAGAACAAACACATTTTCTGGTTCACTGGAATCATTTTCACATGTTCACTGATTCAAACATTCTTTTGCTCACATAACAAACAGCTGCATCCCACATTAGCCTAGCCAGTGACAGTCGCCCATCTCGGCAATAACTGTTTGATTGCAAACTTGACCCCTCTCTGTCTCGGCCTGAGCAAGACATTTTTAAACAGCCACTCCGTTCCCAATCCTCCTTTGCAAAGAATTACATCAGATAACAAAGGACGTCTCTGCCACTCATTGTAAGCCTTCTTCTGGAGATCTGTTCTAAGAGGCTCTCTGTAAAAAGGTTTTTTATGATGAATTCAGAACTACTATCATGTTAAGAGCAGCGATTTATAAAGAAGAATTCATTGGTTAAGATCTGAAAAAATACTTTCTCAGGCCCTACTGACCCAGTTTTCAACAAAAAAAGAATCAAGTGATGCATATTAAGTTTTGCGACATTGTTATGCAGTCTGAGAAATTTGTAAAACCGTGTTTTGCACTTATTTCTTAATAGAAACCTTAATAAGCACTTCTTTCTTTACTTAAGGGCTTAAAGAATTTTTTTTTTTTTTTGCACGCTTCCCCTTCACCTTACAGGCTCCTCTCTACCAGGTAATAATAAAATACCTATTGTGCCACAATTTTTATTGAAATGCTTCTTTTAATCACACTTGATACAAGACATACTTGTTAGAAACAGAGATAGACGAACTAGATTTGGGGAAGGGACTTAATCCTAGGAAAATGCCCTAAGCCAGCAGCCGATTCAAGCTACTCACTGGCCCAGGATCGATTTTCCTACTTAGTCAGAAACTTACTAAGGTGTCTAATTTGAATATGAAGAAAGCCTACAAAGAAGTCAACCAGAAATGGAAGAATCAGGTGCACAATTGGAAGGCACTTCAGTGAAAGTGAGCAGAGAACGGCCCCTGGCCTGCAATTCTCCTTTGCTTCTTGAGCCTCGTTGGCTCTTTTAGGCAAAATGGGTCCTTTCGACGGAGCATTCTGAGATACAGAGACAACAGATAGGAATAGCACGAGGCTAGCACTTGGCCAGAAGGTGAGAAAAACACGCTAAACACGTCATTAATAAAGCCGAACATTTGGTGTCGAATACTCTGCTGAGACCTTCTTGCTTCAGCAGGTCTGAGAGGGGGCTGGAAAATCTGTCAATGTTCACTCCACATCACTCCAAAAACTTAGGAGCGCCAGCTCGCTCTCGGCTTTCTGCCCCGTCCAGGTTTCCACTCTGCAGACAGGGAGACCATACTCCCCAGAAGTAGGACCTCTTCACGGGAGGCCGGAAATGGCCCCTCCTGGCCATGGTATACCGCCTGGCACTTTGCTGCCTCCCGCACGGAAGTCCCTTTGCAGAGTCCCCACTGGCAGCAGGGGGACTTGCCAATCTCCCCTGGCATCCCGAGGGCCGGGCCCCGGTCCCCTGTGCCCAGCGACCCCACCCTGCTGGGGCCCTGGCAGGCCTGGCTCCCCTCTCCCAGAGCTTCTCACCAGAAATAAATCGCAAATGAGTCAAGGACTCGAGGAGTAGACAGTGTGTTTCATGGGTATTTAAGCAGCAGCATTAAGTGCTATCGGAATCTCTGGAATGTGCAGCTCGGATTTATGTGTCTTAACAATTCTTTACTGGTTTGTAATAAGCTGGCAGACTCACACTTTATTTTCCTACTAATTTTGTCCTGGAAGAAGGGAATATCGAAGCATGACAACAGCAACCCAACTCAACTGGCTTCCACTTCCTAATTGTTACAGTGAATCGCCTCCAATCCTGAGATGTTTATCGAAACTGAGAAGGGGGGGGGGCAGAAGAGAAGAAATAACTTTTTAAAAATGACCCTCACCAGTGGGCTGCCACATCTGAAACAGTGGGCACCACGGTGCCTCGAGGTGCCTCAAACTGTCTTTCATTTTCTAGACTTAATGGCTGATTGCAGAAATCAATGTTGCCATTAGTAACAGGGTATTTGTTATGGCATGATTTCCTCTGTTGTTAGGCTGCAGAATGATTACAGTATTAGCGAGATGCCTTCTTTAGAAAGGGCTGGAGATATAACTTTCAATTTACTATCCATTAGTGAGGGGCTTCGGAAATACGGATGGAGGCAACAGCTTACCTGCTGTTAGGTAGCGATTTTAATTTAGCCATCTTAGGCTAGTGGGTTCTGTTCCCCCCCCCCCAAACTGGGCCAGGAAGCTTCAGCATTTCACAGACATTTTGATGACAGATTTTCTGCTTTGCTATTTTAGACCCCAAAGCTGTATCGCCCGTGTGACACAGTACAATTTAAGACAGGCAGTCACGCATCTGTGTTTCAAACCTCTGCGCTCTGCCTAACCATGGGAGGCGAGGGGTGTGGCTCCCTGCGTCAGGGGGAGCTGCGGGGTGGGCCGCCTTGTTTTGGGAGTGGACCGGAGGTTGGCTCGGCCAGGGGCTGGGAGACCAAGAGCAAGTGCTGTGAGAGGAGCCTCCTAGACATACACATCGTGTTTGTGGCTGCAGCCCACAGCCAGCTGGAAGGTTCCAGAGACTGAGGGATGGCAGGGGGTGGTGGGGCACGAAGGGTGGCAGGAAGAGCAGGCCACTGGCAAACATGCCAACCGGCTGCCTCTGCCGCACGGGAGGGAACTGCACCTGCTTTCCGGGGACCCCACGTTCAGGGGAAGAGAACCGCAGTGACAGGGAGGAGAGGCGAGGCCTGAGGCCCAACCGCCCCTCAGGCCCACCAAGCCGCCGCCACCATGGTGACCTCGGGCCTGACCCAGGCGCCTGCGCAGCACGCCAAGAGCCTGCGCCAGCCACCGCCCCCAGCTCCCCGGCCACCTACCTGAGGAGGACGGCGAGGAGGGGTGCGGGCTGTCCTCCTGGGCGCTCCCGGTCTGTGAGAGCCCGCCTCCGACCCCACTCTCCTCGGTGACGTTGGACGAGCCCGGCGTGGTGGAGCGGCTCACCGACTGGGACTCTTGGTCGCTGCCCGAGCCGCGCCGCTCGTCCAGGCCGGCGTGCAGCCCGTCCTCATCGCCCTTGCGGTCCCGCTTGTGCACGCGGGAGTGCACGACCACCTGGTGGTAGGTGCGGAAGACGCGGCCGCAGTCGGGGCACTCGGTGGGCTTCTCCTTCAGGCTCCCGGGCCCCTGCAGGTTATACTCGAGCGCCTGGTTCAGCCCGTGCGACAGAAAATCCCGGCTGCCTTCGAGAGGGTCGAGCTTATTTGGCAGGTCCCTCTGATTGCCCACTTTAGTGCTGTGAACCAGATCAGCAGGCATTTTCTGCTTGGCGCCATCTGCTCCCACTAACACGTACTCCCGCTTCTCCTTATCAAACATCACCCCGGCGTTTGCCAAAGCGTCTTCGTGGTTGCGCTGAAGCGGATGCTCTTTAGACAAGAAGCCGTGTTCCATGGCCATGCCCCTGGCCATGAGCTGCCAAGCCTGGTAGCTGTTCACCGGGTCCATCTCAGCGGCCTTGGCAGCCGCCTGCAAGCGCTCGATGCAGCTGGATTTCAGGGGGGGCACGAGGTTGAGGCACCCCAGCAGGGAGTGCTTGTCGCCCTCAGGGACGCCGTGGGCCATGCTGGAGATGGGTGACAGCAACTTGCCCAGGACCTCCTTCTCCTTCAGGGGCAGCTCCCCTTTGCTGTAGAGCTGGCCAGGCTCGCTCAGGCCGGCCTTGTCGGGGGCCAGGAAGCCGCTCTGCAGGCAGGAGAGGTACCGGGAGTACAGGTTGGCGTGCGCCTCCTGGGCCATGCCGCCCATGGGCACGGGCACCTCGGGGTCGCTGGGGGACTTGTTCTTCACCGACAGCTTGTTGAGGTGCACCTTCATGTGGTTCTTGAGGAACCACGGCTCCTTGAAGCGCCGGCCGCAGATCTGGCAGCAGTGCTCGAAGGAGTCCTTGTGCTTGCGCATGTGGCCCTTGAGGAACCAGGCCTGGCTGAACACCTGCCCGCACACCTCGCAGCGGAACTCGTTGGCCGACTGCTCGCCGCCGCCGTTGGGGCCCTGGCCCTGCGCCGACTCGGCGGTGATGTGCGCCTTCTCCACGTGGCTGATGAGCTCCTCCTCCTGCGAGGCGGCGAAGTCGCACAGCGTGCATTTGTAGGGCTTGTGCAGGATGCGGATGTGGCGGTCCAGCTCCTCGCGCTTCTTGAACTTGCCCTTGCAGAAGGTGCAGCGGAAGCCGGCGGCCGGGGCCACCGCCTCCTCCTGCACGCTGGCCGGCTTGGGCGAGGGCACCGGGTGGGCCACGTCGGGCACGCTGTGGTTGGTGGGCAGAGCCAGGGCGCAGGCGGCCAGCGGGGCCTGCTGGGCGTGCGGCGGCGGCTTCAGGTCGGGCCGGGGCTGCAGCAGGCTGCCCTTCAGCTGCTTGTCCCGCAGGATGGCCCTCTCCTCCAGCTCGTGCAGCAGGCGATTCTCCTCGCGCACGCGCCCGCGCCCCTTGCCCAGGTTGCCCAGCTTGTGGGTCCGCAGGTGGATCTTGAGGTTGCCCTTCTGGGCGGCCCGGTGGTCGCAGTAGGGGCACTTGAAGGGCTTCTCCCCGGTGTGGGTGCGCATGTGCAGCGAGAGGATGCTGTTGAAGCGGAAGCGCTTGCCGCACAGCGGGCACGGGTACTTGCGATTCTTGCGGGCGTCGTCCTCGATGTCACTCATCTGGGACATGATGCCCAGGTTCTGCCCGTTGAGGAACTGCTGCAGATCCACCCGCCCGTTGAGGCTGGTGTCCACGTCCCGGCCCAGCTGGTTGGCCAGGAGCGCCATCTGACTGCCCATGGGCTGGCCGCTCATGGGCGCGTGCGCCTTCTCATCCAGGGGCGCGGGGGTCTTGTCCTCGGGGCTGGGCCGAGGGTGCAGCTCGGGGAAGGCATGGCTGAGCTGGGAGGTGATCTGATGCAACTTCTGACTCATAGCATACTGGCCGTTGAGGACCGGGCCGCTCAGGTGGGGCTCAGCTTCCGGGGCCGCAGGGGGCACTCCGAGGCACAGACTGGCTTCTTCCATCCCTGAAAACAGAGAGAGAGAGTTCAGATCGGGGGGCCACCGAACCGTGGCCCGGCGAGTGGATGGCAACAGCCAGCGGGGCATTTGCATGTCAGGCCTGACCCACGCATCCTCATGCTAAGGAACCATCGTCAAAAACAATACTACGGAAATGAATTATTAAATGCCAATTGTGCAATATGACATCGCTCCTCCAATTTGTTTTGGCGATAGATCGTCTTCCTTGTAGTTTCTATTTACAGACTGCAATTATTCATCCGCATTTAAATTATTAATGTTTCACCACTTTCAACACCTAATAACAAACCAGGGGTCTGCGTGGTAAACTTTCCCTCCTTCCCCCTCCGGTAGCACCTGCACCTGTTGGTTCAGTTCAAAGTTTGCCTTGGAACAAGACAGCTTTCCCTGCAAGACCAAGCAGACTCGCTTGGAACTTCTGCTTCCGGTTATTATATTCGACACATTTGCCAGTCTGAGATGAAAGAGATTATTTTATGATTTGGCCGAAAAAAAAAAAAAAAAAACACCAACAACCCAATGGCATGATATTTACTGGTACATAATAAAACAAGATAATGTTTTGGGAAAAAATAAAGGACAGGCTTTAGAACAATAAAAGGGATTTTGCTTTAGTCAACAAAAAGTGCAGTAATATCTCATTAAGCTGATTAGTATGCTGCTTAGAAACAGTACTAGGTGCTGTAACACATGATTATAATCATAAAAATCCTTCAGTGTTTGCAAGGAAGCATTAACGAGGTATATTAAATTTTAAGGAGACTGCGAGTAGCGGCTTTGCAAACCTCAGAGATTAAGATTTAACCCTTGTGTTACGAAACACTGTTATTTTGTCATTTGGTGACCATGCCCATCACGAGAAGTATAAATTATCTCGTGACGGAATCTTAGCGGACTGGCAAGATTTTCGAATTTGGGTAGGGGGGAGAGACATGACCCCACATAACAAGCTCTGCCTTGTCCTTCAGCCAGCCTGAAAGCTGAGGCAAGGACTTGATTGGCTTAAAGAGATCTTTTATAGAACTAGATAAAAACCAATTAAAATCGAGGGCCGATGCCATAGGAAGACTCCACCAAGTTGGAGTGTTTTTAATAACTTTCCCAATATACAGTAATGAGTACAAATTGTACCTGCAGTATGTGTTTTGCAGAAAATTAGAACTCAAAGCTGTTTGTTAAACACCAGCACTCAAAGTTGGTCTGCATAATTGTCTTTAATAGTCCTCTCTGCCCCTTCTCCAGCCTGTGCAGAATGACTAAAGCCAGAATCCTGGGGGGAGGGGG
>PVHY01002878.1:0-10735 GCA_004024945.1 Uropsilus gracilis | reverse complement strand
ACACATGCATGTGCACCCATGCACACACACAGGCACGTGTTCCCTGGCAGGAAAAGAAGACTTTCAACGTGCCGCCCTTCCTCTTTGATGTTAGCGGCAGTCTACATGCCAGTTCAAAAATAATAATAATAGCAGGCCCCCTTTTGAGAGTGGCTGGAAAGGAGGCATTTCTCAGGGAGTTCATGCATTCATTCAGTGAACTTGCTGAATTCCCTCCTTGTACCAGGCCTGGTCTTTGGCACGGAAGATGTGCTGAGGACAAGATTGACCGGCCCCAGCGCTCACAGTACCAGGCGGCCAGCAGCCCCTGGCCCCACGCGCAGAAGTTCCGGAGCAGGCCCAGTGGAGAGGGCTCCAGGCGGAGCTCGAGCAGCCCCTGGGGCCTGTCTGGAGCCCTTTCTCTGCCTTCACACCCCATCCAGCTGTGCTGGCTTCTCTCCTGCGCAAACATGGATCATGACCCTGGAGCCACTTGGGAATGCTCAGAATTCTACCCAACAGCTCTGGGGAAATTTGGGAAGCCCGGAGCCAACACGCTGGCCCACTTCCAAAGGCTGCCCAGTTGGCCAGCTTGGAATGCATGCATCCAGGAAGATGGGCTATTTTCAGGTTGCGCTGATGAGCTGACGCCAATTCAGCAGGAGGGAAAAGAGGCGAAATGTGCAATCCAGCAAGACTGCTGGATCAGGTTGGATGAGGGGCATCAACTTGAAGACCATCCCTGCCCCCGCTCACACTACCCCAGCACTAGCTGCACTTGTCAAATCATGAACGTAGCGCGTTTTCAAGTGTCGTTGGGTTTGTTGGAGTTCTTTCATTACGATTAAAAAAAAAAAAATTAGCATCAACAACACTTTTTAAAACCCCTTTAAATAACTGATCTCGGGGGACTTTTACTGAAGTTTCCACTGACTAAGGCGAGAATGTGCCTGTGCTGTCTGAAGGCTGGTCTTGATGCAGGACCCTGGGGGCCCTGAAGCCACTGTGGGCCCTCCGGACCCTTCTTACGTGGCTACCAAGACCACCTCGTTCGAGTCAGCAACCCTGGCTTCTCTCCATCCCCACACTTGACCTTGGTCACCTCACGCAGCACCTGGATGGGGTTCTGAGTCTCCCCTGCAGATGGGGTTGTGTCTGCCCTGCTCACAGGGCCTAGAACAGAGCCAGGGCGCGCAGACTCAGCACTTCCCCACCGATGGGTAAGTGAATGAACAACCTGTTAGCGCAGCCCCAAGGAAGCCGAGCCCTGGAGAACCAGTCTCACCCAGACTCAGCTTTGCAGAAATCCTGCCCACGGTCAGCATGTGTCAGAGCCGGCAGGGTCCCTGGCCAGCATGGAGAATCCGGGCACCCAGGAACTCCTCAGGGACAGCAGACCCCTGTCAGCTCTGTCACGCCCTGTGTCCACAGCAGCCCTGCCAAGCTTGGGCCACCGCTGCTCTCCTCTTCAAGCCCTGACCTCCCATCATGTACCCAAGGGTGACCCAACTCTCAGCAGAGCTGCCCAGTGACCAGGAGATGCTCTGAGGAGCCAGGGCCTCTGCCTGGGCGGGGCCTGGCAGAGCCGGCTCCAGGGCCGGGCTGCACCTGGCTGCAATCGCCAGGAGTGCTACAAGCCCCACAGCCCACGGTGCCCCGAGCAGGTGCAGGCTGCAGCAGCGGGTCAGCCACGGCCGAGGCCAGCGCTGGACGCAGAGCAAGACAGGAGCACGTGAGTTCTTGGAAAGAGCGCGGGGTGATTGGTGTGCTGTCCCTGGGCCAACGCAGCCGAGGCAAGACGAGCTGGCCCCAGGCCCGGCCTGGGACTCACAAACCTGGGTCGGCCCCAACGTCTCCAGCCTCCACTTCACCCCTCGGATTCCCTTTCCCCCTCTCTCACTCATTCAGTAAACATTTGCCAGAGACCTTCTATCTACCTGCCCTCCGGGGCCTGGGGACCCCAGGCACTGGGGCGGGCAGAGCTGCAAATAACAGGAAGTGAGAGAAAGGCCCCTGAGAGGCTGAATCCAAAGTTTAGAGAAAGGAGAAACCACTGCAGCTGCAGAACCCCAGAGGGGAAGGGGGTGGAGGTGGAGGGGTGGAGGACAAGGGGCGGGGGGAGGGTATATGCACGCAAGAGCCCATGAAGTGTGTCCGTGTTGAGGGGGGCAGAGGTCCCTAACCACCACATTCTAGAAGCTTAGATGAAGCAGAGTGTGGGGGACGCAGGACCCTGCAGCCTGAGCCCACTGCCAGAGGCCCGTGTCCCACCTCACTACAGCACCCCAGGGCTGAGGCTGGGCTGGGGAGCAGGGCCCATAGTGCTCCCCATTCTGAAGGATGATGCTGATACGCCTTTCCCCAGTACCCGAGGAGTCAGCACGGGAGAGCACCTTACCTTTGCACCCAGCTGCCCCCACGGACCCCTTGCGGTGAATGTCCCTCAGTGGCCCTGGCAGCGCCTCCTGCCGCAGGACATGTGTGCCCCGAAAAAAGGGACAGACACATCCTCAGGCAGGACAGACACAGCCTACCATAAACGCTCATGGTTACTGTGGTATTCATGAGCTGTCCTTTACCCCCCAACCTTGGCTCTGGGCACACATAAGAAGCCAGCACAGGATGGGCTGTGGTCCTGGGATTAAGGCACTGGGCGTCTGGGACCTTCCAGGGCAACTAGACATGGCTCCCCTCACCCTCTTGCCTTGGTATGAAAACCCTAAGCACAATCCAAACTCAGTAAGCAGACTACGGAGCACCAGACCCACCTACCTGGCACAGGACCCAGTTCCCGCATCTCAAGAAGGAGTTCAGTGGATCCTGGCCAGCGAATAGAAGGAATGTGGACACACGGAGTCCAGTTAACCTTACAGAGGCAACCAAATGCCCGTGCCACGTGTGGACACTCGGGGCCACTGTGGCCTGCCAGGCCTGGGGCATCGTCCCTCCAACCTGGGGACACTGCAACACTGCCCTCTGGTCCTGGTCACCCCTAAGTCCAGGGTCACAGTGGACAGCTGGCGTGCAACATGGCTGCCAGCACCAATGAGGAACCAGCGTTGGACTTCGAGTCTGGCCACGAATGCTTAGCCCAAGTGCAGGAGCCTGACCCCACCCTGCACGCAGGCAGGGGCCTCGCTGACAGCTTCTCAAGGCTGGAGGTTTTCTTCATGAACTGTGCAATTTCACGTTTCACAACGAGGTTGTTCTCGGCATATGAAACCAGCCATGGCTGCACAGAGCATCACAATACATCCCCTCTCCTGCTCCCATCCCTGCAGGTAGAGTGAGCCATTCAGCTCCTTTGAAGGTGCTAATGGCTATTTTGATTTTGCATTTCTGCCTTCAAGACTATTTCCTGTGATATCAATGACAAAAGTTTTCACTTAACTCTTCCAATAGAGAACCTAATTGTATCTTTCACTCAAAATGAAATTTAAAACTATCAGGACACCAGAAATGCCAGCTGCTACGAGTCTAAATAAATTTTACACAAAACACAGTTTCATTTTGCAAGCACAGAAAAAAAGGCATCGTATGAATAGTCCAAAAAATATAGATCTTGCCAGTAAGTTGCATGAAAGAATTTTATCCTTATACCATGAAAAAAGAATAGTTGGGAAATAAAATGACTTTCAAAATAACCATTTCAACTGGATTTCTGAAAATCAAATATTGTTGCCTAGCCGAGCACAGCTAAATATTCCCTGTTTTCTCATGGTGGGTACAGGTGCTTCGGGAGCTGCAGGCACTCAGCCCTGGCCAGAGAGGTCTCACGCTCACGGCAAGCGCTTGCAAACACCAGTCTGGCTGTCCCTACTGGCTCTCCTGCAGCGCACAGCCCAGGAGGCTCCAGGTCAGCCACCTTACTGGGAGACAAGTGACCCTCGGCCATTCCCACCTCACTTTCTTACCTTGGGGTAAGCAGTAATTAAGACAACTCACCTGGAATACAAAGGCTCCCTATTAAACACTATTTTTTCCAATTGTTGTAGCTCACACTGTTTAACCAAGGTTGTTGTAAGCATAATACACTCCTGTTCTGAAATACAGAACACCAGACTACTGAACCTTTTCAGGGTCATTAAACAGCTGTAAACATTATTACAAAAATAAACCAGAGATTTCATGCTTACATTTTGGCCTAGAGCTTGCTATGCTGAGCAAGTACATTTTTTCATCTCTTACAATCAACACTGGTGACATTTGGGCATCCAAACAAATTACATCACAAACATTACCGAGGTGGGCAGGATACTGAGTGGTTTATTTGCCAGATGATTAATAGATAAACAGGAGGGCAGCATGGGTGACCTGCTCCCTTTTGACTGATGTGTAGACAATGCTGGGAGACAGAGGCAGAAATGGTTAAATCCTTGCTGAATTTATTAATGAAAATGTGATATTCAATCGAGTTGCGAGGACGGCAACCATGAGCAGGAGATAGGCGCCGAGTGTGGTCAGGACCCAGAGTCCACGGTCAGAGCATGGGCCGGAGCCCAGGCCTGGATGGGAAGCCGACTGGCTTTGTACAGTGTCCTGCAGAGCCTCATCAGGGTCCACACCTGAGACTAGAGTTGGAGGAGTTGGGAGAGGAGAAAAGAATACAAAATGTCTTTTCCACGAAGATGGGGGGCAATTTCAAGATTTGCAAAAGCAAAGAGGTCTCTGTAGTGTGTTGGCTTTGGAGTCTGGGTTGAAACTGTAGCTGAAATGAAGATGGATAACAGGCATGGGATAAGAAAGGGAAAGAGCCACAAAGGTTTCCCTCTGGGGCAGAGACTCGTGGACTGAGTTCCTGGTTCACTATCTGCCACAGCACAAAGGCAGGCAGGTGGGTGCTGGGAGGCATTAGCACCTCCTGATAAGGTGTAATTGTTAAAATAATGATCTTGTCAGGCATAGGAAGCACTCAGAGAACACCCCTAAGTGCAGTAACGCATCATCACCATCTTCATCACTACCCCCTTCTCTACCAGCATCATCACCTCCTTCTCCATCACCGTTACCATCCCTTTCTCCATCACCATCAGCATCATCGTCTCCATCACCATCCCCTTCTCCATCAGCATCATCATCACCATCTCCATCAGCATCCTCGCCCTCATCATCTCCCTCTTCTTCATCATGCCACACATGCTGAGCTAGGGACTTCACTCTCCTGGCCTCACGCAGCCTGACATGACTCCAAAGGCGGCTCTAAACTGAGTATCCCTGCACTAAAAATGAGGAAACAGCCTGGACCCCGACAAAGTTGTGTCAGCAAGGGAAAGGTTCAGAGATAGAGGGTTCAGGATACGAAAAATGAGAGCTAAGCCCGGAATGTTCCAAGGTAAGATGGAAGATGTGAGGTGGGCATGATGGCCAGGGCCAGGCTTGAATGTCTGAGGAGTAGGAGTTTATATTTGGGGCAAAACAGGAGCTCAGGCAACTCTCTATGGAAAACTGCTCAAATCATTGCTGTTACATACTAGTTGCTTTCTTGCCGACCGTGGACCAGAGGAGATGGAGAACCATGCCAGGTAAGAATAAAACTCTGGGAACACAAACAAACCTCTAAAGCAAAGTCTAGATGTGGCAAGAATTTCCATGCCTGAGAGTTTGGAAGAAAGCACTGGTCTCCTCTCTTCTTCTTTGTAACCACAGAACATAGGAGGACTCCCCAAAACTCCTGGCAGCCCACCCATACCTCCCCAAAGGTGGTAGTTCAAATCCATCCTGGTGTTCCCTACTCCAAGAAGTCTTCCTGGATTTGCTCCAATCTGGAGGTTGTCATTCAGTCCTCAGCACTCCCCAGTGGTTGTTCTGGAACCAGTCAGACATGTTTGTGGTTCATGACAGAGGCAGGGGTCATGTTTTCTCTCCTCTACTGTTGGAGCTTTATGAGAGCCCCTTGTTTGTAGCTTTTGGGAGACCCAACCCTACCAAAAACTGCTTCTCTAAGCTTCCGATGACCACGTTGTAGGAGAGAGTTTGGCTCAGAGCATCACAAGAACAAATAGCATTTTGGGAACAACAGCCCAAGCTCCCCCAGAATCTGTACCCTAAAGCGATACTTTCATTTCTTCCAGATGGGACAATCTGGGAAGGAAATGACCCCATTTCTAGCTATACTGGATTTATCTGAATTGCATCCACCCTGTCAGTGAGAGCCACAAAACCTAGACACGCCTGTGCTTTTAATGAATGACCCACCTTTAAAATGATATAGCAAAACTAAAAAGGGCACCAGCCGTTGTCATAAAAGCATATTGATTGCTTCACTAACACTGGCTTTCTCCTTTTTCAAGGAGACTATGCCAGGGCAGCAAGTTAGGCATTGAATCCCCTATTAGCCCTCCCTGGCGCCCTGCTCATCAGCTCCCACGTACAGCACCTGCCCCAGACCAGCAAAGACCCAGCACCCCAGGGCCAGCCCTTGTCACCCGCTTGCCCTGATGAAAACCATTTAACTCTGCGCTCTTCTGGACGATGATATGGTGTCGAGCAGTTTATTGTCATCTCACAGAAGATGAATTTCAGATTCGATTTGGTGCAAAACTAAATATAACGTAGACTGCACATATGCAAGCATGATCAAAGAGGACCCGATTCTGAAAACTTCACAGCCGTCGGCCCAGGGAAAGTCACTCACAGGGGCGCCTGTGGGAGACACGAGCTTGGAGACACATCAGCTCGTAAGCGCACCATCGCCGCAGAGCGGAAATCCACAGAAACCCACGCACGCTGGCAGCACTACTGCCGGCTCCTGCCCAGCCAGGGCCCAGCCAGGGCCTTGGTCCTCTTCGCCTGGGGTCCCCTGGTGAGTGTCCGAATCTCCTGTGCAACTTCCCACTGGCAAGGTCTGATCTCTGTCGGGCCCGACTCCTGGAAGCTCAGGGAAGACTGGCCAAGGAATCCCTGATGAAAGCCACAGCCATGTCTGTGACGTGCCGGCCATGCTCACAGCCAAGGAGCTGCTGTCCCAGCAACAGACGTCGCCAACACACTCAGTGGGCTCCTGAGAAACTCCCAGCCATCACCAGCAAAAGAGGTGGGGCAAAGCCCAACTTCCCAGTTCACAAGGGCTTGAGCTGGTTTTTCTTGCCAGTATTTGAAAGTGAATACCCCCTTCGAACACTTTCTAATTCCCTGTGTCCTTTCATCCAGTGACAGTAAAAGCCACCTCTTAGGAGGTCTTCCTGGATGTCCTGGGTCCAAAACAGGCTCTCTCTGTGTCTGCAGGGCCCTGGGTTCACCCCTCCAGGCAGATGCGTACACACTGGGTTGCCTGGCTTTAGACTAAGCCCAGAAGCTCCATGAAGGTGGGATCAGGTCCATCGATTTCAGTGGGATGAGCCCAGCTCCTGACATGGAGTCAGCTACAGAGGACGCACTTAAGAAATATTTGCTGCACTGAATGATTTAGTGGATGAACAAATGATTGAACCAGGAAATAAAAAAAGTAAATGAATGACCAGACTGAACAAGACGTCCTGCAGGCCTGGGACACAGCATTCAGGCCTGCGGGGGAAGGGAGCCCCCAGGGGAGAAAGACAGACCCCTGCTGTTACCGCACCACCTGGGCACATTCTGCACTGCTCCTCAGAGCACCAGGGAAGCTAGCTCTGGGGCGCTTCATCTCCAGCACCATCCACATGGCATTTCCCAGGGCCCACCCTGCCTTCTCGCCATGAAGAGCAAATCCCTCTGTCTCAGCGTAAGTTACCCAGGGCCTGCCTCCTCACCCAGGACCCTCCCTGGGCCCTGGGGCCCACCCAAGGCCATGCACAGGACTGGTGTCTGCAATTTCCGGTCACACCCATTCCAAGTCCCTCTGTTTGCCCACACTATTTTCGACTCCCTAGTTCCTTGCACCCCTCACCCAGCCATCCAGTCACCGTGCGGAGGCATGACACTGGACTCTGGGGGAGGAAGACCCCAAATCCCTTGCCTTCGCAGAGCTCAGCATCAGAAAGACAGATGCGCCGCCTAAAGGACCCAAGCACCGGCTACAGAGGCCATCAGAACTGCCAAGTGCTGTGAGCATGCAAAGGGCGAGGGGTCGGGGAGCTTCTCATGGACAGTGACCACGCATGCGTTCTGTCTCTGCAGGTTTCCTGTCAGGACACACTGCCGCTCCTGCCCCAGGCTTTCACGCCAAACCTTCACTAACCACCACCCTGGAGCAGGATCCCGTCACCCCAAGATCCTTGCACAAAGTCACGAATGAGGGGTCCACAGAAATAGACCAAACACCCTCTCCCTTTGGCAGCATGCCCCACGGAGCAGCAGTCCTAGAACCCAGTGCCCACCTACCCAAGCCTGCCCTGGTGCAGAGGTCAGCCACTCCCCTGGCCAGCACCCGGCCATGCAACTGCCACACCCACGAGACCACCACCTCCTGCCGCTACCAGGCAGGCCCACAGGCCCCCCAGACTCCTCCACATCCCCCATCCACACTAGCACCCCCGCCCCGGGCCTTGGCGCCCGGATCTGCTCCAACCCACAGCCGTCTCCAAGCCACTAAGGCTGGCTCCTGGTCACTGCCCTCAGCTCCTCAACACTCTGCCTCTGCGGCCCTTCTGCCAGAGACGGGACGATCAGCCCCGCCCTGGTCCTGAGCGCGACCAATCACAGAGCGCGACAGCATTGACCTGTCCTGATGCAGGATGCGGGGGAACAGCAAAGAAGCAGCAGCAGCGAGTAATGTTTCTCTTCTGACAGGAAGGAGAAGCCCTGGAACCTGGCCCCGGCCTCTAGCATACGGTCAGGGTCAGTCCACACCGCCCTGGGCAAGTTGCTTTACGGTCACCTGAGGCCAGCGACTCCCCCCACCCCCAGGTGGCATTTCTTGGAGAGACTTCCTGGACACCCTCGGGCATCCTTGAACTTCAACAGCGTGAGGCACAGCAGAGCAACGATGATCGAGGCCAGGTCCCAAGGGGGCCACTTTCCCAGGATCCCTGAGTGACACGTGAAAATGGCAGCTGCCGCCGAAAGGTGAAAAGTATCTTCTTCCAAAAGAACTAAGGCCTGAGAGCGCCAAGGTGGTGCCTCTTCGGGTGACCATCTGCACAGTGGAGGCATCAACATGGCTCTTGGGAGGGCAGAGGGGAGTGATCTATGCTCAGTGCTTGAAGCTGTGTGTGACAGAAGGTAAGGGCTCCATAAAGGTTAATGTATAGCTTCTTCCACCTCCTTTACCACTTCCTCTTCCTCCTCTTCCTCCTCTTCCCCTTCCTCTTCCTCCTCCTACTTCTCTTTCTCATCTTCCTCCTCCTCACTCTTCTCCTCATTTATTTCTTCCTTCTCTTTCTCCTCTTCTTTCCCTTCTTCCTTTTCCTCTTCCCCTCCTCCTCTTCTACTGCCACAACAGTAGTCATCTACAACCTGTACTGCTGGGCCCTAATCACACCCACACTCACACTCACTCTCAGGCTTGGTTAGCCACCATTCAGATGCCTCCTTGAAGTCAAACTCAGCCCAGGCCTAGGTGGTATTCACGGGGTTAATAAGCTTACCTTTCTTATTTTTAAATGAGCCCATAATGAATGAGGGAAAGTCAAACACCCCCATTTGAAATCTGGACAAAAGGCATGTGAGCAGGCAATTCAAAAAAGAAAGGGAATTTGGCTAATGACCATAAAAACGTCACTCCTAACTAGAAAGCAAAAAGACTCAAATCAAAACAATAGCAAGGTTCCACTTAAAAATAATTCTGTTAAAAGTTGAAGCCAGACTCTGCGAGGATCCTAAAGTCCCTCCAAAGAATCACAGCCTCCCCAGGGTGGAAGGTGGGACTAGTTCCCGTGTCCTCACTGCAGCCACAGTGTCCCCTCCATGGGCAGACAGCCAGAGCTGTCACACAGGGCACAGGGCGCTCACCCACTGCTGTCTTTGCTTCCAGGAAGCCAGGCTGACAAGGTGAGCATCTGAGAAAGTGTCTCCAGATCTATGCCCAGGACCAAAGAGACAAAAAGGCAGTGATGCTAGATGATGCTTCACGTGTTCTGCTTCCCCCAGAGACACCCACTCGAGGCACCCAGAAGCCCTGCCAAGGGCACCAGTGTGCTGGGGCAGCAGGTTATGAGCAGCGGGATATAGCTCGACACACCCAGCCAGTTCCCCTCCCCAGGGATGGTGTCCCCAAGCCCAAGCAAGCCTGTCTGTTTGCTCTCCCCCGCGCCCATGGGGTCTTTCCACTTAAGCGTCACACACACCAATGAAAAGGTCATTGTTTTTCCTGTGGCACAAAACAGAGTTCATGTTGAGTTCCACCAAACAGCCATGTCCAGCCCTGTGATCCTTGCCTCCCACCACTTCCTCACATTCTCCTTGAGTGTGCGGGGAATGCAGCTCCATCCTATGAGTGAGATCCATGCATTTTCCTTGCACAGACATGCTACCTGAGGGAAGAGACGCCCAGAGAGAGGTAGGGTGTCAGCTCTGGAGAAACCTCAGAGATGATCTAGCTCCTGGTCATTTAGTCTGAGGTGTCCATTTTATAGGGAGGTAAACTGAGGAGAGAGGATAGGTGACGAGCTACCTGCAGTTATGTAACAAGTTTAGTAGATATAGGTCTGTGTCCTACTTCCTTTGGTCACCTTCTAAGCACTTGAGAAATTCAGTAGGTATTAAGTAAATGGTGGATGGATGGGTGGGTGGTTGATTGGAAGGGGAGGGAGAGAGGAAGGAAGGAAGGAAGGAAGGAAGGAAGGAAGGAAGGAAGGAAGGAAGGAAGGAAGGAAGGAAGGAAGGAAGGAAGGAAGGAAGG
>PVHY01002877.1:85365-117893 GCA_004024945.1 Uropsilus gracilis | reverse complement strand
CAACATTTGTTGTCTGTTTTATTTATGTGGGCCATTCTTACAGGTGTAAGATGGTATCTCAGTGTGGTTTTAATTTGCATTTCCCTAATTATTAGTGAGGTGGAGCATTTTTTCATATGTCTATTAGCTATCTGTATCTCCTCTTTGGTGAAGTGTCTTTTTAGTTCTTCTCCCCATTTTTTGATTGGGTTTTTTGCTTTGTTTTTGTTGAGCTGTAGGAGCTCTTTGTGGATCTTTGTTATCAGACCCTTAATTTCATCCTCTTTTAAATGTAAATAATAAAAGTTTCTACCTCAAAGGAAAATTATAGCCTATAGCGTAGTTTAAATAAAACATTACCTTCAAAGTCATGAACACAGACTATAGCCAAAGAATATGAAATCTTTAGCACAAAAGCCAGGTTCCACAATGTTCACAGCAGCATTATTTACAATAGCTAGGATGTGGAAATAGCCTCAATGGCCACTGATGGATGATTAGATAAAGAAGATGTGATCTATCTACATCATGAAATACTAGAAAGCTGTAAAAAGGATGAAATACAGTCATTTCTAACAAAATGGGAGAACTTGAGAATTACATGTAGCAAAGTAAATCAGAAGAATTAGAATATATCCTGGACATTTGTACAGCAGGCAATTTGATAACTTAAAACACTTTCAAAAATCAGTGAACATTAACATCCTGAGGAGTCTGAGGTTAAGGAGAAGAGGGAGAGTAAGAGACAAGGGGACACAGGGAATATTGGGAAGGGAGAATTAGAAGCCCAGTGAATTAAGCTTGGTCTCTCTTTTGATATAAAAAGATCAATTTTTAAGGAGCTTCAGCAATCAGGTCAAGGTTTGTATGCTCTGAAGTGTTAGACAAAGAGAGGTGAAATATCATCACCCAACAAAAAGACACTGCACCAGTAAAGAGAAGAGACCAATGGGTCAAACACTGACCAACTGCTTGCAACAAAAGAGCGATGGGAGCCACCAGAGGGGATTGGGGGGAGGGGGAAATGAAGGGTCATAACTATATATATATGACTAATTATTTATGAGGAAAATAAAATAACATTATAAAAAAAAGAGAAAGGCAAAATAAATGGAAGAAGAAGTTATGAGCATTGGATCTGGCATTGAGGAAAAGTTCAAGAAAAAGAATGGCATCATCATTTTTTTCCTAGGTGCTAGTTCCAAAATCAAATGGGAGTGACCCTTCTGAAATGTGTCATATCCTTCCTGTGCAAACCCAGGCTGGATCCCTGGGACGCCAATGGGGCTGACTCGTCATTCTTATCCTAGGCAGAGAAGGAATGAAAAAACTCTCTGAAGATAAGGCATCCCTAATTCCCTTCCTTCCTCTGTAATCTCCACTCCCTCTGTTTTCCCCTTTCAGCCTTCGTAGACAAAGACTGAGCGTCCTGGCGTCTCTCCAGATGTCGCAGGAAGTTATGAATGAGGATTGCACAGGACAGTTGACTCTGCAGAGATAGGCCCCAAATTAATTGTGAAAACCAGGCAGTAACTACAGGAAATTTGGAGCCATGAGGCCACCACTTAACACTTACATATCTCTGCCTACCCTATAGCAGCAAGGGAACAATAGCCTAATCCATTAAAGGCCTGGGGGTAGTATTATTAGTCATGGACTATCTGAGTTCAACCTTTGGAAACATTCACTCGGAACCAGAATCTGGTATGAGGGGTCTGGAGGGACTAGGACCCCTATATGAGTCTTCAAGGAATGTCACAAAAAATCGCCAACAACTGGTTAATGTCGACCAGTGTTTAGCAAATTAGGCCTGTGTTGAAGTGTCAATGCCCAAGAGACTGATTTATTGAATTGCCCTAATTAGGATCTTGTCACACATCAAAGGGGCATTAAAGAATAAACAGTGCCGGCTGGAGAGACTAAGGCAAAGACATAGGCAAACTGCTATGGCTCTTTGCCTGTTTAACAAATGCCGTTCTAATACTTCAGTGGGCTCTGGTGGAATCAGTTGTTAGTTAAGTAAAATATTGACCTGTTTGCAAGAGCAAACATGCTGCCACCACTTCCCTATGCCCATTTACTCCTAGATCTTTTCCAAATTTTGAGGCCAAAAATTAGCTCAAAGGTAAGACTGAGAAGTCTCTTGCACCACAGGACTAATAGACATTGAGGAGTATGACCATTGAGAATTCAGAAAAAAGTAGAAGTAACCAACTTCTGGAGTTGTAGTCCTCTTCCCTCCACCACCAACACATCCTCAGTAAGCGTCTTCCATATGAAATCTCCTTAATTATAAATCAAGACAGTTTTCCTCATAGCCACATGTAGCCAAGCAAGGGGTTTGGCTGCTGTGAAATAATAGTAAATACATATTGGTCTCTATTCCTGGCTCCTGGCTCAGAATCCCTAAAGACCTTGTAAATTCCTCAGTGATAAGAGCCCTGGGAATATCCTTTGTTCTCAGAAGGGAATCTGGATGGATCACCAGCAAGCCAGTCACGCTCAGAAACTTGACATTTTCAGGCCCGTCCCCACTTTTCCGAGAACAGGAGAGGCACTGGAAAATAACTGACGGTGCCTACTTGAGGAAGCCTTCACAACACCCCAACAGTACAGACTTGGTGAACACATGTGTCAGCAGGGAGATGTGTTCCAACTCCAAAAGTCTTCATCTGTAGCCATCATTATATCCATTAATCTGAGGTCTAACAGCTGCTTTAACAAATTAATGGTACCTGAAGTGGAGACTGTGCAAACCTCTGATTTAAAGCTGATTGATCAGAAACGTGACAACTTGGATATGCACTCATGGTCTGAAGTGGAATTGGAGGTAGTGTGTGGGACTGAACCATAAATCCATGGGACACGAGGCAATCTTCAGGCGGGTGATGTCAATATTGAGTTAAATCGTAGGATATCCAGCTGGTGTCATAGAATTACTTGGGGAAGGGAAACCCCCACACATCCAATGTCAGATAATAACTGCTATTATAGATTAAAACACGTGAAATGTGTTCTAGGGAACTAGTTCCTAGTTTTCAAAGCTGACAAGTAAAAAAGTAAGAATTTAGACATTTCTCTCACCTTCCCCATATCTTTCACCTTCCCCATACGAACTGCACTTCAGAATAACCAAAGAGTTGATGAGGGGAGATTTCTCTGTATAGAGTTTCCAGCTAATAAATGCAGAAGGGATGGTAAAATATCACTGTTTTCCAACACTACTGTATTGATTTACCTCAGCAACAATGATCATGTGATACCTAGAAACAATCAAACATGCTTTGCTTCTTGATGAAAATACATACCATCACCCATGAGGTGATCTTATGGAAAAAAAATCATATTTTAGTATGATCAAACTCCAGGTCTACATACTAACTTGCAGGCAATTCCAAGACAGAACATCACTATAGGGGTACAATCCACAAACAACAGATTATCAGAAATGATATAGGACAAGTAATTTGTTTCTTCAACACATATAGTGAAAGGTAAAACAAGAGACAGAAAGGTGAACCACATAAGTAAGAATCAAAGCATGTTGATGCACCAAATGCAGTCAGGCTGTGGAGCAGCAGGAACTCTCATCCTTGCTGGTGGGAATGCAAAATAGGAGATGTTCAGCAGTTCCTTACACAATGAAACAGACTCTTTCATACAATTTAACAGTTGCACTCCTTAGTATTTATGCAAATAAGCTGAAAATGTATGTCCAAGCAAAAATCTGTGCATAGAGATTATTATAGTTTGATTCATAATTGCGAAAACTTGGAACAACTAAGATGTCCTTCAGTAGATGAAGGGGCAAACTGTGACCTAACATAATGGTGTGTTACCAAGCACTGAAAAGAAAGGCACTAGCAAGTCATGAAAAAACAAGCAGGATTTTTAGATGCATACTGCTAAAGCAAGAATCCAATCTGAAAAGGCTATATGTTTTATGGTTCTAGATATATGACATTCTGAAAAAGACAAACTATAAAGACAATAAAAGATCAGTGGTTACCAGCAACAGGGTGAGGGAGACAGGAACAAACAGAGCACAGAGGATTTTTAGGACAACAAAAACTGTGTCTGTATGTTACTGTGATGTATGTACAACTGCAAAATAAAATAACCATGGATACCCATTACTGTGTGTTTGTCAAAATATTTGACACATGAAATGAGTTAAGTCATCTGGAAACCCCTGAAAAATAAAAGCAAACCTAAGTAAAGTAACAATCTCAAACCACAGAATCCTGTATCCATCCTGTATCCTCTATGGTTGACATGTAAAAGCAATGAAGAAGTTGATATTGTTTTCTTAGCATTGTTACTTAAAAATTAAATAGATGATTTTGATATTAGTCAAACAAAAGGAAGAAAACAAACATTGTGTTTCTTCTATGTGGCAGCTATGAATGAGCTTGCTTCACCTCATTTAATTCTTTTAGGACTCATTAAGGTAGGGATTAATATTACTCATCTTGAGATGGAGAAACCAAAGCTCAGATTGGTGAAACAGTCTACTCTAAGCCAGAGAGGGCATAATCAACTGAATGAGGATTTCAACCTTGGTCATCTGAGTATAGAACAGATTTTTAATGTCTACTCTACATACTCTTAGTCTGGAGTTGATCCAGATTGAGTTTTAATCCATAATTCAATAATATATCAAAAATTCTCTGACTTTACATGTTCAACTCAATCTTTTACTCTTCATTCCTCTCTGTCTCTCTCTCTTCCCTCTCTCCAATACTATCATATAGTAGGAGTTGGGTTGTTGAGAAGAAAGCAGGGCATGTATAGGGATTACTGGAATTAGCTTGAGAAACACACACAAAGTTGAGTCAGTGATCAAAGGTTAAATGGAAACCACACACCAAGCATCCATCCAAATAAGATGCCTCTCTGAAGTCTGGACAAGTAAAGGGTCACAAGACGGAGGTAGGAACATCTGTCAGATGGAGAGACCTAGGGAAAGGAGGTGTCTGAGTTGATTCTCTGAGCCAGTGAATCAGGAACTGGAGGTGCCCACTGTGCTCTTGATGTGGGACTTTGTTCAGATAAGCCTTGTTTTCTTTCCATTGGTGTTACTCACCACCTCCTCCCTTTATCCAGTGCCCAGTGTCATAGTCTTCTGAAATACATGCATCTCTCCAGGTCATTTGGCACTTCATTCCCATAGAACTGGGTGCATCTTGATGTTGGGAGTCTAAGTCAGATTTGCAAACTGTTCTGAAGCAACTGGGCAACCATCTCAAATCACTTCACAGGTCACATGTCCGTTTTTGTGCATTGATCTACCATAAGTCACTCTGTGAATCAGTCCTTCTGGAGTCAGTCCTCGACCCTGGCCTCTCAATCCATGTTCAGGACCTACTGAGACAACACACCAAGAGCAAACAAAGTCAGGACAGATTTTAGCAACAGTAACTAAAATCATCTAATCATATTCACAGCTTCAAAGTGTCACCATCATGGACATGGAATAAGTGAATAACATGCTAACATCTCATGCCACTAAATTAACCTTCCAAGGACTTCTTAACACCACCCAGACCTCAGAATCAGAATCACTGTGTCTTTGCCTTCAGAAGCTGGAGTTGGGTTGCATCCTGGCAAAGCACAGAGCATGCCACCTGCCAGTTGCTGAAGGCAGAGCCTCCACCCCAACACATAGCTCCTTTGTCCCTCAGGAGTCCGAGGAAAGCAAACAAAAAGATATTATTCTTCCCATTTTACACAGACAAGGAAACTGAGGCATGGAGAGGTAATATCATTCGTCCATAGTCCCAGAGGTAGTACTTGATGGAGCTGAAACCATCTCCTTGGTCTTCTGAGAGTTAGGCTTTTGTGCTTTCCATTATTTATTAAAGCAATGCTAACATGAGTCCTTTTTGTAATGTGTCATTGTTCTTTAGTCTTCTACAAGTGGTTCACTCTAACATTGCAAAGTAGTGGCAGCAACAGGGTCATTCTCCCGTTACAAGATCATCTACTAATAATGCCGTTCCCCTCTTCTCTAGCCCCTACCCTATCCCTCCCCTACATCCCATCATTACCACCACCTGCCCAGGGCTTCTTTTCCCTGGGAGGTGTGTACTGGCCCCCACTGCTGTCAGGGCTCCCAGGAGGGAGACATCTTCGGCGATTCTCCCTTCTAACACATGTCAAAGAAAGAGAAATTAGGAAATAAGAGAGAACTTGAGGGGAGAGCAGCTATCTTATCTCTAATCCCTGTAAGAGAAAAGGAGGTTTCCTGCTTCCACATACAGTTCAGCTCTGAAAGGAGGCTTCTTTACATACACTTTGCAGGGATGACTTAAGTAAGTCTTGACGACTCTCTTTCCCTGGAGACTAGACTAAAAGTATTGTTTAGAAATCTAATATATGGTTTATTTACTCAATTTGTGCTGAGCTCCACAGTTCCTTCAGGCCAGCTTCACTTGCCCATTACTCTATTAATGCTCCATTACTGAAATTAGTGCTGTAATTGGAGGGGGAAGGGCCACGAAAGGGGGCACTCCTTAAAGGCACAGGTCTTGTTTAATCACATCATGGGCAGAGATGCAGAACTGGTGTGGGGGCCACCAGAACATTTGGGTCAAAGTGACGCCTTAGCAGGGAAGCAGCCGGAAACAGACAGGTGGCTGCACTAGCCATCAGGGTGCAGCTCAGGGAACGAGAGTTCCTGTGCGGCCTCTGTGGGAGGAGGCCCGGGCAGGGCAGGGAGTCAAGGTCAGAGTCATGGACTTTCATGCTTTTCCTGTCATCTAGGCCCTCCAACAAGCAGTTCCCAACACACCTGCTCAGCCCCAAGTCCACCTGTGACCTAACGTTCTCAGCAGGTGAGGTCAAGGCCACGTTTTTAAGGCTTTCTTTGTTTACCTCTGTCCTTCAATAAACCAGTTCACTTTATCTCCATTTCCCTTCCTTCTGCATGCCTAAATTGAACCCTCTAACATTCCTCCCCAATAGGCACCGCCCCCCAGCAGCCACCTTCAATTTCTGGAATACTCTGCCTTTGCTCTCCTTCTCCATGGTTTCTTCTCTTCTACATGCTGACTGATTTGTCTTCCACAACATAAAAAAAGTCAGCTACTTTTTGACTATCGGGGTCTATGCCATCCTCTCTAAAATAAACTTCTCATGAGAGCCGTCCAGGCTCCTTGACGTTCAGTCTCTTCTCCGCATTTTGAGATCTGATCTATGGCCCCTCCTGTCTAATGAGCACTTTCCTTATATAAATTATCAGTTGCCCAAACCAAATTTCTCATTGCTTACCCCTCAATGGAGTTTGGTGTAACATCAGGAATAGGCAAACTCTTCTTTGGAGAGTGACTCTTCCCTTTGGCACCTACAGGTATGATCGATAAGATCTTTTCCCCTTAGATTCACAGCTTCTTTTTCTTCTTCTTTTTTTTTTTTTGAGACTAGTTCTCACTATTTTTGCCTGTGGAACCACAGGCTCACGTTGCCCGGGGTACCACGGACTCAAGCATTCCCCAGCCTCAGCTTCCCAGGTAGCTGGGATTACAGGTGCGCACCACCACACCCAGCTATTTTTTTGGAACTAGTTCTCGCTATGTTGCCCCGAGCGGGACTCGAACTGCAATCCCTGTTCCCTGCCTGGGCTTCCTAGGCTGCCGCTTGCAGACACGTGCCACTGTGCCCTGCCAGATTCATAGTTTCTTTTGTAAATCTTATTAAACACACACACATATTTATGAACCCTATAAAAATCTGTAAAAGCCATATTAACCACTTCTGTTCTTCCTTTCCTAGTTTTCTCCATGATTTCTATTTTAAAAATAATATTTTTAGATAGTTCCCAAATCTAGATCTCCAGCTTGAATCTCTTCCCCAACTCCACACCTGTGGTTTCAACTTCTCAAAGGAATACCCCACAAGTACCTCAAAGAAGTCACCTCACTTCTTGCTCTATTCTTGTCTATCTCTGTCAGTAGCTTGGGGTCCTCTCTATAGTTACACAAACTGGAAAACTTGGGATTATCATTAGTTCTCTGATTTCCATAACCTGCCCCCCCAAACTCCTCAAACACTAATTCTAATTCTCTGATTCTTCCTCTACCATCTCCCTCATTTGTTCCTCTTTGTAGCCACTGGCACCCCCTTAGTATGGCTCATCCTCCTCACTGGTCTCCTTGCCTCCAGGCAAGGGCTTTCCTGCCACCCCAATGATGCCACTACTGTGAAATAAAGCTTTAGAAAGAGCATGGCAGGGGCCCTTCACAGTTCCTCTAGTCCAGCCCACTCTCTTGTCATTAGTCCCCTTCCCAGTGCAGTGAAAGAGAGACTATCCAGCATCTACTTGCTACCTCTGATGAAGAGAAATTATCATTAAATATGTCATTTGACCTACTTAAATAGGTAAGGATTCTTTCCTACATTGAGCTAAATTTAGTTTCAACCATATCTCTCAGCACCTCTATAATGCTTCTCTTTGCCTAGAGAAGTTTCTAGCTGTTTATCTTAGCATATAAGACCCTTCATAATTAGACTCATGTTTTCATAGCTTAGCTGGAGGGTAGCCTCTCTGCCTAGTGACCACCTTCCTGAGTCTTCCCTGCAGTGAGTTGTGACTAGTGACTAAATTCTCACTAAATGACAATAAGCAAATGAAATGTGTTGACGTTACTCGTGGATGTGGCCCTTTGAACACACAAGGCATATGTCTCTAGTTCCTCATCCTCTTTCTCTAAGCTGCAATGTAGAGATTCCCTGGATCATACAGATGAGGACAGCACCCCGGGGGAACAGGACATTAGAAGCAAGGAAACTGAGTTCCTGAATGTTACCCTCACAATCTGACCTCTCCCCACAGAATGTTCATGAGGGAAAAGCAAGCATTTATGTTCTTTTAATCACTGGATTTTGTTAAAACACCCTAACCCTGACTTGGAATATACTACCTCTTGTCACCCTCCTTCTTAAAGTCTATACCCTAGTCACGCTGAACTTCTCACCATGTCCAAACATTGCATGACCTTCCCCTTCCCAATTCCATCTTTCAAACCAACACCTGTGTCTGGAAGGCTTGTCTTCATTTCCCACACTCAGTTCTCTATACTTATCCTCTACGCAGGTCTCACGGTCATCTCCTAGGAACTAAGTAGCAGATCTCTTGTTAAACCCTTCCCTTATTTTCAGCAGTTAGAAATGATTTTGGCTATAAATAACAAAATATGCAACTACTGTGGCTCAAACAGAAGGGTGCTGATTGGGCAAGAGATGGTCCCAGGCTTGCCTAGGTGGCCCAGTGATGCCATCAAGAACCCAACCACAGGTAACTCTTCTTTATTGTTTTCTCTGATTTCCCTCTGATTCCAAGACAGTTTCTTCATTTCAAAGTCTCATGTGACTACACAGTAGCATTCCAAGAAAGAAGAATGGTTGTAAGATGAAGCGTTTATCCTTACAGTACCTTTTATCAGTGAAAAATATCCTTTCCAGATGAATCCAAAAGACCACCCCTGAAGTTTTACTTTCCTGAATGAGTCAAACCTCCATCCATAGCACTGGTCACTGGTTACAGTGATTGCTTAAGACCAATTGTCACTGATTCAGGGTGGCAGAACAGTTCAAGTGAGAAAAAATTTGAGTTCTATTAATAAGAAAGAAGGGACAATTGCTCTTCATTAAGCCATTGCAGTCAATTAACTATGCCTGCCTTGCAGAGAATTATAATTTAATTCTTCATTATAATTTACCTGTAAATTATATATCTATATTAAGATTTATCTCCTTCAAGGAACAGAGACTATATGTGCTTCACCTAGGAGCCTTCTATATCTTGCACAATAAAGGTGTTTAAAGATGTTTTCAAAGGACAAGTGAAAAAGTTCGCATCTCCTGTTATTATACTGATTTCCAAGACCCTTAGCACTTGTGTCACAGCAAAAACTTGATTTGGTGGCTTCTGTGCAGAAAAGAAGAAAGCCAAAGAAACGTATCACCACTTCACCTTCCTGGGAACTAACATTGACAATTCCCAAGAAACCTAGGTTATTTTAAGGATGTGTGGGTGAAATACTAATAGGTTCTCACTTCTCTGTACCCTTTAAAACTGCAGCTGTAACCAGAGGCAGAAGTGCTAAAATATAGCTGAGAAGGCTGGTCTCAGGGCATTTCTGGCCAAATCAAAGTTGGGAGTTAAGAAATCCCACAAGGTTGTTCTTGTGAAGCTTAAGGCTATGCTTTGAGCAGACTCAGGGTTTATGGAGAATCAGCTATCCTTCAGGACCCTCTCTGGGCTGAGGGATAGCTTTAGCGTCACACACTCTGTGGGCAAAGGGACACCTTCCACTTCCAGGAAGAAGAGTCCTGCTAATGATTTTCTAGATGCAGCACTTCTAAGTGGTCTGTGCTGTTCTCTGATGGGAGCACAGTTCACAGGAAGGAGGAGGGATTCTGTGACAACTGAGTAAGATCAGGTGTGTTGAAAGTGCCACCTAAAATGAGATTGGCAAAGTGACTCCCTAGCATAGTATTTGCCCCACCGTACATGTCAATAAATGTCATGGATCAATTGCTACATGATGAAGCAGTCTTCAATAATCCAACTTTCAAAATCAAGATGGTGAATAGATAACTGACTATAAGCCGAGTCCAAATAGTTGATGTTAATTTATATATTCAACAAGACATAAGTTTTAGAATTTTCTTATATCCCTTTCTGGAGGAAATAACTATCAACTCATACAACTGAAGAGTACAAGAGGATGAGTTCAAATTTTGTAATTTTTTTCCTCCAATCAAGAGGTCAATTGACTAAGAAAGTATTCCAATGCAGAGTAGAGCATTTTGTGTCATCCTTTGTTCAGTGCTTGGCTTTAAACAATTGAAAAAAGTCTGCTTCAAATAAACCAGATACTTAGATCTAAGAAACTATTTGCTCTCACATAATACATAAAGAAAGTTGGACCCCAGGACATTAAAAACTGACTGCAAGGTTAACAGTCTGCCAAAATGAAGGTCTGGGTTTCCTGCCCCAGCTCTGTGGTCTTTCCTGTCTCAAACTATCCCACAATGACCTCTATTGTGGACCTAAGATTCCCTAGCTGAACAGGTGCAAAACCACAGACAGTTGCTACTAATGAGTTCAAGAGGTTGTCAGCCTTCTAACAGGACCCATTGATGCTCTGCTATCAAAAGTATGTGACCCTGTAAGGCTGCTTTTTGCATCAACATCTTTCTAAGTGTTATGGTGGAGGAAAGAAATGTGTAAATTGATGGCAAACAGTGGAGGCAAATTGAAAACCCCCTGTGGCACATGCATGCCTGAAGTTCTCAAATCTCATAGTATATGGGAATTCAGAGGGCTGAGACAAGCTTGCCATAGTCCCACCCCCTATATGACCTGTTCAGAAAACAACTAAGCCTAGGTAACCTATGAGGTCCAAGAATGCCCAAAATAGATTTCCCTGGTTGGGCATTAATACCTATCTTCTCTGAAGGAGATGACTCCTCCAACCTTGAGTTTTGGACTCTCGCATTCTGTTATTTCATTGATGCACCAAACTGATAGTTACTGAGAAATAATATATAAGTAAACACAATATGAGACTGATATAGAGATATTTGAGCCATGGGAAAGTCATGGGAACAGAGCATTTTGGTTCCCAGGGGGTAGTTCCCTGATGCCACATGCACACAGGAAAGGTTTTCCCTCTACCTGACAGCTATTTGAATTGGTGTTCATCTGTTGTAAAGAACAGAGCTAGCATTCCAGGCAATAGGAAGGAACAGCATGTACAATGTCAGAGGAGCATGCAAGTATGATGTTTGTTGGATTTGGCCCATCCAGTTCCTCAGTTTACATACCCATGCCTCATAAATCAGGGATATGCTGGGAGATGTGGAAGCTGACTTCAGCTGCACAGTGAGTTCTAGAAGTCCCATGTTGATGTGGCCAGGCCGAAATCTTCAACATTGTGCTGTGCCCATCCCAGCTATCCATCCCTTCATTATCAATCCACGCAGACAGAAGATAGTGACAGAGTCAACCCTGATCAGATTATGAAAAGAATGAAATCAATTTTGCATCTTTGATCTGCTTCTTTGCTTACTTCTGTGTCCTGGGAGCCTCTTTTCTCTCATAACTTCTTCTCTGATTCAACTACTTGGAATTCAGTGTTGATTTGAACCCTTAGTTCTCTCATTCAGAGTCTCATACTGGGGATTGAAAACTCTGGGATCAAGAAACAAGTATTGAATGTTCTGTATGAGTATACATTGTGTGTCCAAACTGAAACCCTGGAAACTTACTATTACATGCCAAACCCTAGAAATACTGAAAAAAAATTCTATCATAGGAACAGGGCTAACAGTTGAAAGGAAGAAATATGAGCAGATGCAACCAAATAGCCTGGCAAAACTTGACGACAAAGAGTAGTGCATTTAATCAGAGATCTTTAAGCATGTATTGAGATCATCATTTCTCTTATTTTGGATCCACTGATTGATTACTTTAATAGATTATGAAATTTGTAACAATATTAAACCATTTTTACATATCTGAAATCAATATTTGTTATGATAGATAACTTTCAATAGTCTATCAATCCAGGTTACTATTTTATTGAGGTGTTTATACTGCTTGTCTTGGAGTAAAACCTCAATTTGGAGGTGAGCTATGTTGAATATTTGCCTTTGATTTATCCTTCTGGTCATATCTAATTCCCAGGTATGTTATACATTCTTAAGTCTTGAACTCTGTTACCCATTACCAATTTTATGTTTTCACCACTTAATGTCCACAAAGAGTTTCTCCTCCAAGATAGAAGTGTAACTTTCTGCAACATCTACTCTTTTCCTTGCCATATTCAATTCTGCTGCAGCTCTTGGCAATTCCCTGCAATATTTTCTTGTTTCAGCCAACTCTTTTGCACTTTGCAAAATGAGTTGCCTTTATCTCACCTCATTCTGACTTCACAATTTCCTTCTTGTTTCTAGATGCAGATAGCAGAAGTTTATCTTACCATTCTTTATTCTAATAGAAAAACACTTCAATCATGAATCATTATATAGCCTCCCATAATTTGTGTAACTTTCGCAGTTTGCACTACCTTTATATACATAATGTAGAGTAATAAGACCTTTCTCTTGACCTTTCTATTCACCCACCCATGAGAGAAGACTGCTCTCTATCACTCTTGTTCATTCTGATGCTCTTGTAAGGTGCAGAGTTCAGAACCTGCCACTAGTTCAATATATAGTAGCTATGGGTGTTTGTCCTAGGTAGTGCTGCTGGGCAGAAGTTAGATTTTCCTTGCTCCAACTGCCAAGTTTTCTGAGTAAGACGCAGATTTAATTCCAGTTGTATGCAGTTTAGAACTTGAAAGATTTGCTTCTCATCCATAACTGTGTCATGTGCTCTTTCAGACTCTGCCCTGCATCTGTTGCTTCTTTGCAGGTATCTAAGTGAACCAAAATGTAATGTGTTCCTTCCAACCCCACTTAGCATTGTGGGAAATGTCAACAAATGCAGTGAAGCTGTGGTGAGAGAGGCAGAAGATGATGGGATATCTTGGAGAAAGACAGTTGCTTGGTAAGTTCAGAAGATACTGTATGAAAGGTGGCTTTCTTCTGCAATGTCCATCACTGTGACTGGAATACTTGGATATTAGGGCCATTGGTAGAAGATGTCTAGGTTATTTTACCTTCTTTCTTTGAATCTAAACTGTTTTAACTGAAGAATGTATGTTCCAAAATTATATCTTAGTCCTTTCCTGTACCGATGTCCTCAGTAAAAAACATCCCCCTCATCACAAAAAAAGACGAAAAATGTTGTAATTGTATAGTGATGATGTTAACTAGCCTCATTGTGGTGATTCTTTCATAGTATATACAAATATCAAATCATTATGTCATATACCTAAAATTATTAAAGTCTATCAGTTATACCTCAATGAAATTTTTAATAAAAAATAATTACTCCAGAATTTAACATATAACCTCTTTCATATTTCTTATAGAATTATTACTGTTATTCATTTGCTTGCTTGCATTTTTATGAGTTTTATATTGTATATTTTTGTATATATTGTATATTTTATGAATTTTATATTGTAGGGGACAGGTGGGGGAAAGAGAGGCTATTTATTACATTGAATTTTAACTTTAACTTTTTTATTACATTGAATTTTTTAACTTTGACCCATAACTTAATAACCATTACAAATATTCAAAATCGTCAGAGCTCTAACACAGTCAACATTTTTAGGTTCTTAAAGGATATAGATGGTGTCTCTAAACTGAATGATCCCAATCTGGTGTACTTTTAATAATCTTGCTTCTTTCTCTTTCTTCCCTAATCTTTGGGTGAAATGATCATATCTTATATATTCCCTCTAGAACCATGCTGTCTTTACTGACAAAAGCCCAAAAGGTGCTGTGGCTTAAAAGGCAGTCTTAAAAACACTCAAGAGGGTTAAATAACTTTTTAAGGGTCTAATCCAGTAACACATGCTTTTCCATTCCTTCCCCTCACTTCTCACTTCCCCTGTCTGCATCCTCACCAATGAATCCTTTGTCCTGTTTCAACACTGCCAATCACATTGAACTCATGTGTTGCTGGTGCAGTCAATTTTGTCTCTGGGTAGCTGTGATTGCTATTAAGTTATTGTTTATATCAAATTAAAATGGTTTCTCTTTTACTTCTCAACATTGATCCTGGTCCTCCCTGAGACTGTCATCTCTTCCACCTGAGTATTTGTCAGCCAACTGCCCCTCCTCCCATCAAGTGGGACTAACTTGCACCATTCCTTCAATCACCCTTGCAATTCCTGATAACTTAGTTATACTGTTTGACTCTTGAGAGTTCTTAGTTCGTTTAATAAGCAGAATCCTAAGGTCTTATAAGTGCCAGAAGGGGAAGTATAAAGTGACAGAGAAATCAGCAATAATCCCCCGAGTGTCAGCCAAGGGCAAAAAGGACTTTCCAAAGAAGATGGGCAGGAAATATGTGTCCCAACTAGAATAACAGTCATCAGTGGAATGGGACACATTTGATCTGGGAAGCCAGGAAAGACACTAATAAAGATTTACTTTCCAAAGGTGGAGACAGGGTGAGGGAAGCCACAGGGGAGGCACCATTCTAGGACCTGGTACCAGTTGGACCTGGTCAGATTCCCTGGGCCTGATGATTTGAGGGGACAGAGTGGGTACAGTAGAATGTGTTATTGGTACCACTTTTCTGTTACCTTTGTTAAAAATATATGAGCATTGGTAAATCTATAGCCTACATTTTTGAACCCACACTTCTAGATATTAATTGGTATCCATTAAACTACAAATTAAGCAGCAAACAAGGTCTGACCTAGGTAATCAGGAATGGTCCAGTGGGGGCAGAAAGATAAGTGTTTTCTGGGACTTCTTTGAAAGGGACCTGTGAGCAAGAGCCAAGCTCTTCGACATGTGGCATCTCACTGCCCATTTCTGTGCTGGAGGATGAGATTATATGTCCCTGCTTGGCTCAAGTCTGAAGCACAGCCTGGCCGGTAAGCACCTGGCACCAGCCCAGACAGAATGCATGCCTACTCCACTGGGCCCCACTGCTAGCAGGTCACTGGGGTCTGTGTTGTCACCTTGAAACATTTGAGAGAGCTGTGAGCTTCAGAAGGTGAGACGTGGGGGGCTGGGGGCCGGGGGCAGGGCAGGCTGGCCCTGGAGGGTGACTGGAGAGCTTTTGACAGCCCGGGCCAGAGCCCAGGGTCCCATTCCTGACAACGTGAGCCCCCAGGCAGGCGCCGAGTGGATAAGAGCGTAGACAGCGAGGCCGCAGTGATGCTTGCCAGCACCTGCAGATAGCAGGCAAATAATTGGCACATGTTTAAAAAAAAATTAAAAAGCTATTGGATGTGAGTATTTTCTAACAGTGTCTGGTGGGAGTACCCAGAGGAATTTAATCAGCACGAGTTGTTTAAATGGGACTTTGCACACAGCCCCTGGCCAGGCTGGTAATGAACTCCGTATCATGTGCCACTCCTGTCTGCTGAGGATATTCAATTTGTTAATTCTGCAGCTGGTGAGAGAGGTCAGATAGGAAAGTGACGATTGTTTTCTGACGTTCCAACCCCTGCTCACATCCTCCTAATTAATCCTTTTAGGAGCCACTGGGAGATTAAGAAGGAGAAAAGGTGAGGGAAGTGAGCAAGAGAAATAGATGGAAAGAGGGAGCTGCACTTCTCAAATGGGATGGGATGGGTTGTGTGCGGCTGGGGGGTGGGCAGAAAAGACAGCATTCGTCCACTGCCTGCTGCCCTTCTTGCTCAAAGTGAAATCAGATGCTGCAAAGAGACTGAACATACAAGGGCCTGTAGCTGCTCTCCCACAGTGACTGTTTTAAATAAGGGTCACAGAGCGAAGGGCCCCTGGTCTCCATCACTCCCTTAACCATCAGAAACTGTGAAAAAGCCAGGCCTCCCAAGCACAGTGAATAGTCTTGCAGGGTAGAGGTGTGACCTGAAGATAGAGGCCCATGGTTCCTGGAATTTGGAAGAATATCTCCCTGGCACCAGGGGCCTGATTTGGGCCATTGTTTGAAAACAGTGTTGCACATTTTCTGATTGTGCTTCTAGATCCGTTTTCCCTCATACTTCACCTGCTCTCTGATGAGGAGGCAGACATATGTGAAGCCCTGTGAGTTCCATCCATGTGGCTCCAGATTCAGTCCAGTGGAACCCAGTAGATTTGGAGCAAGAAGCGGGGGGGGGGGGGGGGGTGTCTGAAGACAGGCTAGATCTGGGACAGGAGAGTGGCACCTCACAACAACAATTCTCTCCTCAGGTTTCTGTGCCTTCATTCTCCCAGGTGACAGCCAAGCTGCCCCAGTCTAGGGTCCCCAAACCCACCTACTGCTTTGAAGTTTGCATCTCTAAAATTAAACATTCCTCAAATTATCCTAGTTGAGGCCTTTTTTCCTCTTGGGACATTGACATTGATGCCTCACTGATAGAGCAAAGCTGTTTGTAGCTGATCACTAAGCATGGTAAGGATGTGAGAAATTGCTTGAGCTCTCTGAACCCGAGTTGACCCATCTGTAAAATGCAGGTACCAACACACATCACTGTGAAATAACCTGAACCAAACACCTAGTGGTTGCTTCATTAATGCCCCATTTCTTTATTTATAAAAGTCTAAAGGCTGGGAGAACCCCCCAAATCAGTAAAGGGTAATAGGTAAAAGACCTCATTGAGCATTTGAATTATTTATTGCCAAACCCAAGCTTTCCACATATTGTCCTTACTGTTGTGACTTCAGCTACATGGTGCTATTTGACATAGGATTTCTCTGCCCTGCTCAAGGAAGGCTGGACTGGGGGTTGTCCATCCATGACAGGCATCCTTGTGACTCCTGGCATCCATCAGCACTTTCACTTACATTACAACATATGCAGTCTGCAAACATTTGTGGACAACCTAGTTCTATGTGCCAGTTGTTGTGTTAGGTCCTGGGGAATCTGGGATGAATCAGGTATAGCTCTAGGACTCAAGATGCTCATAAACAACAGTGGTAGGAGGAGGTGTAGGGGACTGGGGCTTGGGGGTATGAACTCTAAGTCCATAACTTTGATTCAATAATAAGGAAGCCACCAAGAACAAAGGTGGAAAGTATTGATTCTACTGTTGGAGTATTGTGTGCCTGAGTGTGCACTCATATATGCATGCATGATGTGGCAGGAGGGTTTAGGACTTTCAAAACCAAACTTCCCAGAGAATAGAGAAGAATTCTTCAGGCAGAGGAAACAGTGGTTCAAAGACTTGGCAGCAGAAGAATTCATTAGGAATGTTGTGACAGCCTGCAGTGCTGGGAGGGAGCACAGGGTCCTAACTAAGGGTAGAAGGGTACATTAGCTGGAAATGAAGATGGTCACAGAAGCAGACAAGGATCTGAAAACCTCCCTGAGAAATCTGACTTTGATTGAGGAAGCATATGAATCAAATCACCAAAATTCTTCATTCTGAGTGTTTTGGGAAGTTTTCTACAAACTCCCCATTTTTGGTAATCAACCAGTTCAAGAGTAAGCCCTTATTCTACTGGGTGATTGATTTACAGAGAGCACTGAGACTTCCCTTCTCCCATGTCCCCTCCTAGGTGCTCTGTTCCCAGAGTTCTCTAGTAAGGCAAGCCTCCAGAGACCCCACAAAGTCAACCCTTCTAGATTTAACCACCTTTGGGGCAGTGAGGGGATGGTGGAAGGGGAGTGGGCGGGGATCCAATAGTACTTGTGCAAACAGAGCCAGAGCCCATCCTGCAGGTTGGAGTCAGTTGCTCCTGTCTTTCTTTCACACTTAGAGTCCTTCTCCTCTCCCCTGCCACTCTTCTTCCTGACAAATAGCCTCATTTGTCACTAGCATCTATAAAATACAGGAGGAATCAGAGGCTGTGGCAGATTCTGTTTACTATTGCCCTGCAAAGGGAGGAAAGATGAAGGGACCAACACTGCTTGAAATGTGGAAGAGGGACTAGCCATAGCCCCACTGTGACATAGCCCACACACACACCTTGTTGCAGGGCACTCCATATTCTGAGGCTGCATCTATTAATACAACTACACAGATAATCCAATTCCCCAAATGCCATTGGCAAAAACATTCAGATAACTAAGATAGCAGTAAGAATTTCTAACTTGAAGTTTAGAACAGATTGTCTCCATTAAACTGAATGTTTGCAGGGAAGAACTTTTTACTCTAGCCATCTTGAATTTGAGAATTTGATGGTCATCTCTGAGTTACATAACCCCGAGCAAATTATTTTAATCTCCTGAGCCCATTTCCCCATTTATAATGGGGTAAATCTTTTAGCATTGTTGCCTCTTTAGCATTGTGAGGACAGAATAGATAAAAGAAACTGGAATAGGCATTAAATGCTGACTGGAGGAGTGCATGGATGGCAGGAAGTATGAACAGACAAACATATGAACAACTCAACGTTCTGATTTGCTTTGTTCTTGTAGAACAAGTGTGAAGTGTTTCAAGGTATTATTTAAATATATGCTTTCAATCATGATATTACATGAGAACTTGACCATGGAATGTCTGCTTTTTGAGAGCTCTAAATCAAGTGTAATTTCTAAGTTAGTATCTAATTTGTGATCCCTGCCTTGCCTATACAGATGATTGCATATAAAAATAAATGAGGGTGGGAAAGAAGGTGGGGTTCAATTATCTCTTTATGAGGTGTAAGGATAACACATTCTTCCATTCATTAACACCCACTTGTGCCTGCCATGGGAGGACTTAATCAGCTGCCATTTGTCAAATAGAAGTGACCCAGGAGGCAAAAGATGGGGTGCCAGCAGCAGAGAGGGCCAGAAAGAAAGTGTAGATTATTCTGATTTCCTACAAGGGGCTAGCTCTCCTGATAGCAGAGATGCAAAGATTTGATGTCCACTGCCTCTTCCAGGGGTCTAAAGAAACTGAAGATCATTTGGGTTATTTGCTAATCATAATAAAGTTACTCTTGAGGGCAACTTTCTTACCACTTGAAGTGATAACTTTCTTACCACTTGAAGTGATAAGAAAGCAAATCTACCCAATGAACTCATCAGGTAAGTGGGATAATGTTCTGAGCAAGAAATAGCAGCTTTCAAGTCCCACAGACGAATGAGTAAAGTAAAAAGGAAGTAACACCAACTTTAATAAATATAATTGAAAAAAATAAATTTATTTATTGCTTTAGGTAGAACAGTCATTTTGATTACATTGATTCTAATCATCTATGAGCATGGAATTTTTCTCTCATGTCACCATATAAGTCTTTCATAATACCTTCATGTTTTCATGTACAGGTCCTTCACCTCTTTGGCTAAATTAATTTCAAATATCTTTGAAATGATATTTTTGAAATGATTGTTTATGGAATTATTTTCTTAATTTTATTCTTTTTATTCCTTGTTTATATATAAAAATGCCACACATATCTGTTTGATTTTATAAGCTGCCACTTTGCTGCATTCATTTATTGTTTCTAGTATCTTTATGGTGGTGTCTTTAGGATTTTTCTCTATAGAGTATGATATCATCTGTGAATGGTGGTATTTTTCACTTCTTTTCTGACTTGGATTCCTTTAATCTTCTGTTATTGTTTAATTAGCTTTAACTAAAACCTCTACTATTTAATTACACAGGCTAAGTGATGATGGTGGGCATCCTGTCTTATTGGTGATCGTAAGTGGAAGTTTTGGTTTTTCATTATGAAATGTTCTATTGATGGTGGGTTTAAATCTTCCGAATTTCAAAGGTTGACCATCCGTATAAAATATGTCAAAACAAGTCTGAAGGCATCACCAGGCTTTGGACTGCCAGAGTGTCAATCAACTCCAAAGTGTAGTCCATCAAGGGAGGTGTCCCAGATAAAGCCAGAGTCAATATCAAGAGTCATATTGGAAGATATGACTTCCATGGAAAGGACAGAAGGATCAGAAACGACCTTCTAAATTAACAATGCATATGAGAAATAGATGGTGAAGCCTCCAGGGAACTTCAGTAAGGAATGACTGAATCTGGAAGATTTGATATTGTTGGCAAGGATCTCTGTTCAAAGTGCACTTCTTAGTCACCTTCAACTGGTCTCAAATTCACTGCCTGTGTATAAAAGAGTAGTGAAGTGTCATTTTGTAGATGGCAATCATGAGGTTGTAGTTACATCACTATAAACAATGAGTGATGATCATTTTAATGTATTTAGATCTTGCCATTGCTTTATTTTCCCAAAAATACATATCCAGAAGTGAGAGTATTATTACATTTCATTTATACCATGAGTTGATGTCCTAAAAGGTTATATACCTTGCATCAGAGACAGTAATATTCACTAACTACTTGATATGCTCACAATTTTCACTTTTATAATTAGCTTCATGTCATTAACTGGTTCTAGTCAATGGGCTATGGGAGCGAATGGCACACATTCAAGATACTTAAGAGTGCCTCCTTTTCACAGGTCAAGGCAATACAGAAAGCCATATATATCCACCTCTAAGATAGTAATATGAATTCTGAGTCACCAAAGAAGAAGCAAAACAAAAAGTCATTGAACTTTCCATAAGTAAGAAATAACTTTTTTTGTAATCACTGAGGTTTTCAAGGTTACCATACAGCATCATGGCCTAACTATTTATATTGATTTATAGCATCAATTTATAATGCTGCCAATATCAAGTACAACTATAATTTCATTATATCTGCAATATTTGGTAGCACCATTAAAAAACATTTGCTTTAGATTAAGGGACAAAGTGCTGTTTCTCACTTTGGGTTAATTTTGAACTTCTGAGGATTTGTGTGGTTGAACATTCCTCAGGTCTATTCATTCGACATTTTTATTTATAAATTAGTACTCACTATTTATCTCTCTTGGTTCTGCTAAGTTTTGAGGATTTATCACTTTTTTAAACTTTAGGTGAGTTCTTTGTATGATAAACAAGTTTTTGTCATTAAAACTGAACATACTTTCTAGAGTACTTTTTATCTTTTTATTTTCTTTATCATTTTAATAATAGTTGAAGTTGAGTAAAAATAACTGCACCTTATAACTGTTCAATTTTTCTTTCTCCATAAAGTTCTGATATGTAGCTCAAATTTTTATTTTTTCAGATATTTAGAAATAAATCCTTGAATTCTTTTGTTCATAATAAAAACTACAATTTAATAATACTTATTACAAAGATCTAACCAATTATCCCACTCAGTTATATATAATATTGGTCTTTTTTCCAAGTTAACTTACAATGTCTATTACCAAATATTAATTTAAATATAAAAAATTGTTTCTGGGTTATCATATTCCATGAATGTATCAATTGCTGAAGAGGTATCACAAAGTTTAAACTATGGCCACTTCACCATATGATTTAATGCCAGGAAGAGTTAATGAGTATCACCCTATTGTTCCTATGTCACATTTCCAGACCCATCCTTCATATTACCAGTCTGACTCTTTTGTAAGAGAGTTTTAAAATTATTTAATTAAACACCCTGCAAGAAAACCTATATTATTTTATTAGAATTGCATCTTGCTAACATATTAATGAAGGGGTGAAATATGTGTGATAATTGAGCTCTTGTTTAACAATATAGTATGTATTGTCATTTATTCATGTTATCTTTAATATGTCTTTACAATATTTTGTATTTCTATAATGTTGACTAAAGCCTAAACAAGTATACATTGAAATAATGATTTAAATTAAAGTGCTGGGAAATGTTATGACATTTTAATTCATCCTTGTCCCATCTCCTCAGCTGTGCCACCATGATGAGCTGATGTCCATGTGACCAGATGAGTGAATGAACAAATAAGAGCAAAAATAGAATCTTTCCAATTTAAACTGCTTTTTCTCCCTTCTCTTCAATTAACAAGGTATTTTGAACATTTACTAATTACCATTTCATACATGAAAATGTACTATTGAACATAGTAGCCACTAATCAAATATGGACATTTAAATACATTTTAAATTAACTAAAGGTAAATTAAAATCAATTTCAGTTCCATATTTCACTAGTTTCCTCTTGCCATTGTAACAAATTAGCATAAATTCAGTAGTTTATTACCTTATATTTCTGGTGGCAAGCTGAAAATGAGTCTCTTGGGTCAAATTCAAGGTATCATTAGAGCTTCCTTTTGGAGGCTTTAGGGGAGAAGATGCTTCCTTTCCTTTCCTGACTAAAAGCTGCCTACCTTCCTTGGCTCATAGTTCCTTGATCCATATTGAAAGCTAGTATTGTAAAACCTTCTCACCTCTCTCTTTCACTCAGACTCCCCAGCTTCCTTGTTAAAAGGGCCCTTGTGATTATATTGGTCCGCCCATATTATCTAGGAAAATTTCTACATCTCAAAATCTTTGACTTTGACAAAATCCCTCTAGCCATGTAAATTACACAAAATACTAAACTCCAGGAATTAGAATATGACATGGTTGGGGATTCATAGACTCTACCTACCACACTTTCAAGAGTCACATTTATTCAACTGAACCAGCAATAGGGCATTTCCATCATCAGAGATTTACATGAGAAAGTTCCTTCAAAGTTAATCTAGAGTTTAAGACAAGTTACTAAACTTCTTCTTTCATCTAATATGCACAGGATAAAATATAGTTTCTTCATACCAATTTATGTGTAATTAATATAATATTAATTATATTTGTTTTAATAATTATAATCAGTTAATGTTAATTATACCAATAATTGAGATGTTGCTTTTAATTGACTATGATTAATTAAAATTATTTCCATAAATTATTGATATATTGATTTGAATTAATTATGACTAATATAATATTAATGTATGGTATAATCTTTTAAGAGAAATAGAATTAAGAATGTGCTGAGCCACATGCAGTATTTATAATATGCCAGGCATTGCTCCAAACACATTACACATTTTTACCTTATTTAATCTTCATATTAACCCTTTGAAATAAATGATTATTATCTCCATGTAAAAATAAAGAAACTAAGGCATTGAGAGGTCAAGCACCTGGCACAAGATCATGCAGCAAGCGTGCGGCAGAGCATTGCACTGAGCCATATGATTCCCCTTCAAATATCACTAATCCACGCAATGGCCCTACCACATAAGTCCTACTACAGACAGAAACACTGGTGCTTGTTGAATAGTTATATAGGTCACACTACCTGCTACAGGTCCAACACAGAGTGTGCAAGATGGTGGCAAGATGCAGACTCATGCTCTTTCTACCCCTGGACAGGCAGAGATAGTAAGACAAAGGGCAGTGGAAGTTCTTATACCCGACGGAAGAAAACAAAAAAAAAATGTGTCAACATAAGCTATAAAGGCCATCTTTTCTAAAAGCCTCAGGTGGGCTGCCCGCCCCACAGAGGACCTGACAGGTGATGTTCATGAAACCTGCAGCTCTACTGCACACCCAGAGGGGATGGGGATGCTGAAGGGGAAAAGGGCAGTATACAGTTCACATTTCTGAGATAGAGTAGGTAGCATAGTTCTAATTCCTCACCAAGATGGTAAAGAGAAGAAACCAAAGCTGGAGAGAAAAAAAATTTCAGAGGATTCATGAAAACATAGGCTTTGAAGCTGGCAAGAGTTCCAAGATGGTGGCAAGATGCAGACTCATGCTCTTTCTACCCCTGGACATGCAGAGATAGTAAGACTAAGGGCACATCAAGACTCACAAATGGAGTATGCCAAGAGTGATAGATGGAGCCCTAATTAAAGGGCAGCTTGGCTGTCTACTAGAGACTTCATGTGTGGCCACCCCTGCCCCTCCTCTCTCATTTCTACCTCATTAGCCACTCCCCACTCCGCCCCTGCATCTGTGGACATGGTCTCATGTGATGGATGGCTGGGGCAGGCCTGAAGAGAGATCTGCATGAAAGCAGAGCTCCAGCAGTCACAGAGCATAACCTCCATTTGTTTTATAAAAAAAAAAAAAAAACACAGTAAGCAAGCATTTTGCTGCGCTGAAAGCATTTACCTGTGCAAAATACTTGCTTAGATCCTCGAGTGCTCCACTCCTAACCCACCACTTCCTTCCTTTCTCCAACTTTAGTCAACCCATTTTGAGCTCTCTGGTCACCCTCAACTTACTCTGGGCAATCAATACTTTTCTTTCTGCCTGCAATGTCCTCTCCACTTTGTCTAGCAAACAACTATCCAAAATTCAAAATCACACAATCATCTCAGGAAAGCCATCCTGAAAGCTGTAGGGCTTGCTCTGTGCCCAGCCTCTGCCCCAAGCCCCTCTTCACCTTCCTGTTTTTAAACTTAGGCTGTTTTATGCAGCATCTGCCTGTCCCCATCACCTCAGGAGCTCCTTGACTCTGACAACTGTGTTCTGCCATCTCTGCAGTCTTGGGGCTGAGCACAGGACCCAGCTCTGTAGGTCATCAGGGAGCACTGGTAAGTGAATGAAGAATACAGAGATAAAGTTCTAGTCTGATAGAAGAGTATGAAGCACACACAAGCATCCACACCACAAGAGAGAATTTGCCCAAGAGATGAATGAACTACTCAAAAACTATAGGATTTCCAAAGGGTGGGTGAATTATCTGAGCCTGGGAGATAAGTGAAGGATGCACATAAATGAAACCATAGAGATGGAGCCGAATTTCCACCAGTATTTTGGTTTTCTAAAACTTTGTGTACAACCCTGTTGCCCTTTTGTAGTATTAGAGAAAGGATGAACAGGAATGAATTTGACAGCCAAGGAATGAATTTGATATTGGAGTTTGGGAAGGAAGCAAGCTTGACATACAGAGTAAAAAAGAATGGCATTGCAGACCTCTTCCTCCTTGACACTCTCCTCCCTGACACTATTTTCCTTCCCTATCCCTTCTGTTTGAGTAAAGCAAAACATTATAATAGCTAAAAGCAGCACCTCTGGAACCTGAGTTCAAAGCTAGATTCTGTGCCATATGACACCTCTATGTGTCATTTTCAGGACTCAGTTTCCTCATATGGAAGTAGGATATAAATGCATGCAAATATGCTGGAGGATTGAAATAGAACAGACATGCTTCACAGTCAAAGTTCAAGGAAGAGGCAAAAGCCACTCTTGCCAGTAAGACCGAGAACAAGGAATTATGTGCTCATGAGGGATCAGAAGGTCTGGAGCAGCAGGCTAGGGAACAGATGCTTGAGAAGTTACTCCCAGAACACTCAGAACTGGATGACCATGATGCTGCCAGGAATGTGGGGAATCAGGAGTTCTACCACCAGATGATCAAGTTTAAATATACTATCAAATGTGAGGCTGCAGGGCCAATCCATGATCCTTCCTTCCTTCCTTCCTTCCTTCCTTCCTTCCTTCCTTCCTTCCTTCCTTCCTTCCTTCCTTCCTTCCTTCCTTCCTTCCTTCCTTCCTTCCTTCCCTCCTTCCTTCCTTCCTTCCTTCCGACTAGGTCTCGCTCTTTTTGCCGGTGGAACCGCAGGCTCATGTTGCACGTGGTACCATGACCTCAAGCAAGCCCCAGCCTCAGCTTCCCAGGTAGCTAGAATTGCAGGCACACACCACCACGCCCAGCTATTTTTTGGGACTAGGTCTCACTGTGTTGTTCCAGGCAGGACTCGAACCGTGGTCTCCAGACCCCACTGTGATTCCATAAACTGTCGCTTACAGGCACGCACCACCATGCCCGGCTCCATGATCTTTCTTTACATAAATTCATGATCTCACACAAGGGTGGGAGCAACCAGGGAGGTTGGGACATTTCATGGTGGAGGTTCCCCAAGGATTTACGTGGGAAGACACTGAAGCCTCCATAGAACTATGTCAGAACCTTGTGAAGGTAGCCCATTTAGGGCAGGAACCGAGAGAAAGATGCCACAAGCAGTTCATGGTAGCATCTAGGGTTGGGTATATTGCTGTTCACTATAAAATTCACTCCTTTTTGTATATGTGAAACTCTCTATTATAAAATGCTAAAAGAAACTCATTCTGCCTGCTGCATAGGAAATACGTTGAAGAAAAGCAATGGACAGAGATGAGTAAGGGCCTGAGAGCAATGGGGCCCTGAATCCAGGTGGTAGGAGATGAGGGAGAATTTCAAAAATCAACAAATTGCAGAAAGTTTGTTGGAAAGGGCAGTTGGGCATCAAGAAGTTAGTGGAATACACTAGGAGAAGGTCTAGGTTGCAGTCCTGTCTCTTCCATCTGCTGTACAACCTTGAACAAATTACGTAATCTCTTTGAGCCCCCATTTTCCCAAGAGTAAAATGAGGTAAACAGAACTTTCCACCACATGTATTCCTCTCAATAATGTGGCTCACATAAATTGCCAAAGTGAGGCCTAGAAACATAGTCGATGCTTTATAAAGATCAGTTCTCCTAAAAGAGGATGTGAAGGGTTCTTGAAAGTAATTGATATTAATAACCTTTGAACATAAACTCCACTACACTAAAACTCTAGAAACGTCCAATAAAGTTGCACTAAAACATGGAATGAAATCTAAAACTGACATTCAAAGGATTTATTATTTGCCAGGCATGGTGGCATGTGCCTTTAATCCCAGCCTAGGAAGGGAGGCTGAGACTAGGAATCGCTTGAGTCCACATATTCGAGACCTACCCCAGGCAATGTAGCAAGACTTAGTCTCAAAAAAAAAAAAAATAGCTGAGTGTGGTGGCACGTGCCTGCAATCCCAGCTACCTGGGAGGCTGAGACTAGGTATCACCTGTGTCTGCAAGATCCCAGATCTGATCCAGGATCTGGACTACTCAGATCTGATCCCAGATCAGAATACCCCAGGCAACATAGTGAGACCTAGCCTCAAAAAAAAATTATTATTTTTGAAAAACCCTCAAAATCAATCACACTTTTTCCAGCAGAAACAACCAGTCTGTGACCTGTAAGCCCAGCTCTCAGCCCATGGGAACAAACTTTGCCTCCAGTTGTCTTTTACACTAAAGCTGAGCATAAGAATCAGGGAGTGAGTTGAATTCAGAATTCAGAGTTAGTGTTGCTCCTGTGAGTTCTCTAATGACTTTGCGATGTCTTTAAACTTTCAAAGTTTGGCTAAACCCACGAGTGAAAATGCCAAAATCTATGGACAAGACATTCTTTCAGAAAGGTACTGGAAAGTCCATATAAGATGTCCAGTAAATTGAAATTTCTATGCCAACAATACTGAATCAATTGATTAGTAACAGCAAAAATATTCTCTCTTATTCTCTTTCTCTCCTCCTCTCACTCTCTTAACTATCTTCCTCCCTCCCCCAAAACCTCCCTAGAATCAGCTCACTCTCTTGGAACCTCTGACTCAGCTGTATAAATAACAGGAAAAATAATTAGAAGTCAGGAGGTCAAATGCTCCAAATGCCCATTGGACAATTTGCTTTTTTCTCACCAGGACTTGGCGTCTTGGTTTCCTTGTGGGGGCAGTGTTCACGGGACCAAGTCATTCAGATAGTGAAAAAAATGTTCCAAGAGTAGCATTTCACACCTGGTCCTAATTCATCTAGAAGGAATGTGGTGGGTCAGTGCTGCTGTCCACTAACACATCAGCTAGCCAGAAAGCCCTGCAGCCCCCTGTGGAAGCCACACTGAGATAATTTGCTGCACCAGCCTGTGTCACTTCATATTCAAAGTTGGGATGTGGTCAGTGAACTCAAAACCAGTAATAATAGCAAGGTCGTCCATACTAGGCCAGGTCCAGTGCTTTACATTTATGTACTCATTCAACCATCACAATAACCCCATAAAGTTAGATACTATCACCACCTCTTTTTTGTAGATGAGGAAACTGAAGCACAGAGAGGCCAAATGGTTCTCTAAGCTCACACAGCCACTAAGTGATAGGCCTGGGATTTAGACACAGATGATTCACACTTTTCAACCCTGTATTAAAAATTCTTGCCACACCCAATCCAGCCTCCTTTTTCAGTGATGGTTTCCCATTGTTCCATCATGAGAGGTGCTGCTATGGCTAGACCTCATAGGTCCTGCTCTTCTAGCTGACATGTTAGGTGACAAACATGCTTATCCTGTAGATCTCTAACTGACATAGGTGTTGAACACCTCAGAGATACAAAAATTGAATAGCAAATCTGAGTCCTGCTAGAATTATACTACAAATGCCTATAGATATCTATGACAGTTGGAGAGGACGCCAATAGAAGATAAGTCATGGAAAAGACCATAGAATCCCTGGAGCAGAAATTGATGACAAAGGACAAAGGATCACACTGATTCTACAGGATAAGTAAGTGGGATCCCGATGTCCATAGAAGGTCATCAGATCCCATGTTGAGGAAGTTACAAATGTGGCAGGTATGTGCCCTGGGATCAGAAGGCCATGTGGAAGAACTGAAAGAACTGAGTCACTTGGCCAAATGAAGCATGGGCCTCCTGGTCCTGGGGTTCAGGGTGGCCTTCCAACTGCAGAAGCTCTGAGAGCGTTTAAGTTTCCTTGGCTGAGCCCCAGGATGACCCAACCAAAGCACCAGGTACTAAGGATCTCCAGCTCCCTGCCTTGGACCTGCAGCTTGGGCAGTGGCCCAGAGTTTGTTCAGTTAAAAAGTACATATAGTCCTTTATTTACTAGCCAGAGTAGCAAGCAATGGCCAGAATTGATTTTCACACACATACAAGTTCCCCTTGTGATTTCAAAAAAAAAATAATAATAATAAAAGTCAGGTAGGAAAATTCTTCCAAATGCTGGAATGCTTGCAGATTAGTTGGTTGGCACATGTGCCTTCAAAGTTCAAAGGGTCATTGTAATTTCACCACCTAGGCAGTCAGGATATGGTTGTTTTAAAACAGGGGGGATTCTGGCCTTAAAACTAAGTGGGTGCTAAAAATCCAAATCCCAAAGTATACATGTCTCTGGATCTATCACTAGACAGTTTCAATCTCCATAAATTATCTGCATGACACAGCAAAAAAATGACACTAAGAAGTGCTTGAGCATCTTCTTCTAGTGTCCCCAGGCATCTCTCTGTTCCAGTGCTTCTCAGCTCTACAGCAGTTTGGCCCCATTTAATTCTGCCCTTGGTTTTGCTCCTTATCTTCCCAGTCTGGATGAACTAATTTGGGAACATCTGTCTTAGCTCCTTATTATACACATTATTGTGCCTCACATCTGTGGGTTTGGCCTGTTACAGGTCAATGGACTCTTCCAGGTCTAGGTCATCACCCCAGTAGTAGGGCAAAGGCAATACTTAAAAGAGTGAATTTGGGAAAAAACCCAAATGCCCAAAAACAAACACTTAGATTAAAAAACAAACAAACAGACAAACCGTGATATATTTACACAGTGGAATGGAATGGAGTATTATTCAGCAATCAAAAAGCCAAACTCATGCCATTCGCAGCAACTGGATGGAACTGGACGGGATTATGCTAGCTGAAATTAGTCAGAAGAAAAAAAAAATAAATAAATACTGAGTGTCTCGCTTATATATGGAACATAGGACAAGATCAAAATCAAACAATAGGACAGGAAATAGTCAAACCTAACATGCTGACTGTAGAACTAAAGTACACAGCAAAGAAGGAGGGGATGACAAAACAGAGAAGGAATAAACACAGGAGAAATTAATGACTATTCATGGGTGAAAGGTGGCAAGAGAACTATGGGCAGTTCACTGATATTAAAAAAAATCATAAGAAATTAATTATTCTAAAAAAAGATTCATTGTGTGCCTATGCATCAGAAAGTCAGGCATCTATGCAATAGATTTGACTTTGAACTCTGATCTTTTTTCTATTACTCATTTAATTTTTATTAAAGACTAAATGACTCAGTTAAATCTACATTAAAAAGAATTCCTGCTTCATCATCTGTAGTGGTTGTGCTACTGAGTCACAGTTAGTTTCTGAGTATCTACATACTTCATGAAAACACCTTACTTTTTTATAGAACTACTAATCATTGAAAGATCAGTTTTAGACCATTTTTGGCAAATACCTGTGGGATTACAAGACATTTCATTTGCAATTTTATTACACGTCAGAAGGCTGGAAACTCCTTCCCTACATCTAATATTTTCCTAAATTTTATTTCTTTATCTGTAAAAGAGGACTGTTCATATTGACCTCACATTTGAGGTCAAGTTCCACTGAATTTCAATGACCTCAGTGAGGCTGCATATGCCCAGCCTCCCTAAAATCTGGGTATATAACAGGTTCTTCTACCTAGAATACTTAATTTCTGTGTTTTCAAATTGTCCCTGCTGACAATGAGGATTCAATTCTGTTATTCCATTTCGGTTTCTAAATGGCATATAACTATTATTACTAAAAATAATGATAAGTAACAGCAATTTGACCATGTTTCCTCCCCTGTCATGTTGAGTACATCTAGAATGAAGACATAGGGGAGTGACACTTTCATGTATCCAATAGTAGGGGGAACCTCAGGCTACCCTCTCCTGACTCTGACCAGCCACTTCTATAAGCCAGGGATTCATAGCCCTGCCTTTTCCTTTGTGGTCAGAAGAGTGCCCTGGGGTTTCAAGGAGACCATTTCCAGTGAACAACCTTAAACTATTCACAAGCCAGGAGAGTCATTCTCTGAGACCCATAGAAGGCACCCCTCTTGGCCTCAAATAGTAGCCTCACTCCTCCACCATGGTCACAAGGCCAGGGGGTGAGAAGGTCGCACTTGAGATGGGAGCTACAACATATTTTTCTAAGCTGGGAAAGGCACCTCACAGACAGAAAGGTGAAATGTGAACTAAAAATAGAGTGGTGCTGGCCCCAGCTGAGGGGGCTGAGGCAGTAACCAGGCAGACACAACAGAAGGGCTGAGTGAGCTGAGGACAGATGACTCTTGCAACCTCCCACATCTGCTCTAAATCAGGCTGCTTTCTGTGTTTCTCCCAGTGCCCAGAGTCAACTTCCCTTTCAGACACTACCACCTTTCTCTCCACATTTCAGAATGCTGTTGGAACCTAAAGTCATTGAATGGGTTCACACAGAGGAGAGGTCATTCCCTTCCATGATTCTTGGCAGCCCTGAGGAAAATTCCCTCTCACTTGAATTTAAGAATCCCTGGCCAGAGAATAATGTTACTATAACCAGAAATGTCAAGTTTAAGAAACATGCATTCTACCACTGAAGCCCAAAATCTGCTTTTGCTGGTCCAGCTGGCTTTTCTGGTTAAAGAAAAACAAAAACAAAACAAAACAAAAAAACCCCTGTTGTTGGGTTTACTGCCACAAACTATGGGCAACAGAAAAATTGCAGCCTTGGCCTCAGCCAGAGTCTGGGGAACAGCAGGTAACCCAAGACAGGACAGGTAGCTCTGCACAGCTTTGTTGTCTTCATCTGCCAACATGTGCATGTTGTGAAGTAGGTCATACTGTGTTGTGCCCACTGCCAACCTCCTTTCCCTTCTCATTCTATGAAAAGTAAGACACAATCACTGAAATTTGAAGACAATTCAGAAGTACCCATTTATCCTCAGATGGTTTCTTTCTCTCATTAGCAACCTGCTATAAACTGATAAAGATAACTTACTGATAGGTGTTGACACTCTTAAAAGAACTGCTATTGGGAAAGTCAGTCTCAGCCCTGGCATCAGACAATTCCACTTAAGAGGTTTTAATTGAAGACATGGGACAAAAAGAAGGGACCCCAAATAGAATTTTTTAAATTTTTTCCTTGATTGCACATATACATATGCACACACGTATATGTGTGTATATCACATCATTCATTGTCTATCCTGAGGCTCTCCCACCACCCCATCACCTGCAAACCATCTTTATCTCTTGTGCCCTCCCCCTCCCCTGCTGTTACTCCTCTCCCCTCTCCTTGTCTATGCCTCAATTCCACTGGCAATTTTATATTTTTCTTGTCCATTTTTTGTTTGTCTTCCCTGTAGCTCTCATATAAGTGAGACCATCTATATTTCTCTTTTTCTTCCTGGCTTATTTCCGCTAACATGATTCCTTCTAGCTCTAACCATGTTTCTGCAAATGACATAAGTTTGCCTTATTTGATTGATGAATAATATTCTATTGTGTATATATATATATGTACATATATATATATATATATATATATATATATATATATATATATATATATATATATATATATATATAT
>PVHY01002877.1:0-85265 GCA_004024945.1 Uropsilus gracilis | reverse complement strand
GACTATAGAGGAAATTTCATGGATAGCAGGCAAAGTCCTCTGTGAAGTCCATAACTACTTCCAGAAACTCAGCAGATATGAAAAGAAATGCCCCAAACACTATCCTTCATCCTCCCATCTCCTGCGGATACCTCCCACAAGTCAAATCCTACCAAAGGTGGCAAGGTGGACACAGAGAGACAGCTGAAAAGTCAGGATCATGGGGTGCTCAGCAAAACAGACAAGAGTGGAGGGTAAGTTGGGGAGGGGGTAAATACAGTTTGCATTTTACAAGCACACAATTACATACAGTCACTTTGCAGATTGTCTCCTCTTTCCCCTCTTTCTATTCATTCCCATCTCAGAAAGCATTTGCTAAGCATCTTTTATGTTCTAGACTCAAGATAGGAAACATGGATGCAAAGATGAAGAAAATACCAACACCCTACCCTTGTGGAATTCATAGCCAATGGGGAACCAGATAGTAACAGTTACTGGGACCCATTTAGTGCTGGCACTCTGTGAGGTACCTCAGTCTTTAACATGGGTGCCAAGCATCAGACAGACAATGCTAAGACATCAACTTCAGTGAGCCACAGTGGGGAATTTCCACAGAATTCAAACCTCCCCTATGTGCACTTGTAACCCTCACTATACCATGGAAAGGGTGATAGTATCAGATGGCCCAGGCTACCCTCCAAAGCCACCCACCTAAATCCAGTCAGCACATTGGTGATTAAGACTTCAGCTTCCCAGTTTTATTTTAAAGCACTTGAAAAGAGCAAATATACACACTCATTTAATTCTACATCAGAATAATTCTGAATTCCTTAACACTTCTGGCCCCAACATTATGGATAAAGAATTGTGGTGTAAGGTGGTATCTACCGCAGCACTATTTATAATTGCAAGGACATGGAAGCAACCCAAGTGCCCCAAAACAGATGACTGGTTTAAAAAAATGTGGTATTTATACACGATGGAATACTACTCATAATTAAGAATGTCAAATTATATGACTTTTTGACAACATGGAGGTACTTAGAAGGAATCATACTAGCAGAAGCAAGTCAAAAAGAGAAAGACAGAAGTCAAATGGTTTCACTAATATATGGGACATAATGGGAAAAAAAGTAAATAAAAGCCATGAGGAAAAGACAAAACAGGCTGAGCACCAAACTGAAGCACACAACAATGGACAGGAGGGAAAGGGGGAGGGATGGATGGGGAGAGGGGGGTAAATCCCTGGGATTGCAAAGATGTGAAATTTATACATAAATAAATTTTTAAAAAAAAGAATTGTGGGCTTATATAGAAATAAAAAATTACTTAAGAGAAATGGGACACTGCCAAATGCCCAAGGTTCCAGATCCCTCTTTGGACCATTTCTCTGTTCTCTGATTCTCAGATGAAAGGGTACAGAGTAGACCTCAGATGGCTTATCCAACAAGTTATAGTCTGAGAAGAAAGAACAGAGAGGAGGTGGCAGGGCCTGTCCCCAAGGAATACAGGTGGCTTAAGTGGGAGCAAGACCTAGGATACAGGGCTGTGTGGTACAGGATGCTGAGCTTTAAGGTCCCCAGACCCACCCAGCACTCTATCAGCTGTGAAAGAACTCAGGTGTTAGGTAAATCAGATCAATACTCTCCTAAGAGAAGATGGAGTTAGAATGAAGAAGGGACAGCGGTAAAATCTTGTTGAGAAGCTCCCAATTTAACACTTTCCTGCAGAAGTACCTTGCTTTTGAGATTGTGCTATTTAAAAGGGCACATTAATTTCTTTGATAAAAAGTAAATTAATTAGTAATAAAGAAAACCCATATTCAATATGGAACTAAATTTTTTTCAAGTCATCAAAAATGTGGCCAGCTTCTTCATATACAACTGAAAAAGTTTTACCTCCAACAGCGCTTCACAATTTATTTCTAATGTTATTTTATTGTGGTAAGAAAACTTGATTTGAGATCTACTCTTTTTTAAATTGCTTTTTTTTTTAAACATTGCTTATGATTTAGAGGTAAAAGATTGCACCCCTCAGGTGTATGTTACCACACTACATTCACTACCAAGACACCGAAAGCCCTCTTCCATAGTCCTTTGCCCCCCATTATTTTCCCCATCCCCTCCCCCTCTGCTAACCTCAGTTCTACTGTCAGATTTCTAAGAGATGTCATTGATTTGGTCTTATCTGATCCTTTATTTTGTTTTACTATAGTCCACATGTAAGTCACACCAATCGAGATTTGTCTCTTTGGCCTTCGCCTTAAGGAAAAATTAAGTATGTGATATAGCAGTGGCAAGCAGTTGTAAGTATAGAAGGTAACCACAGAAGTTTGCAAAGAGCTCTAGAACTTATTCATTTTGCTTAACAGAAACTGAAACTATCCACTGATTTGCAACTTCTTCCAGTCACTGACAAACACCATTCCACACTCTGATTCTATGAATTTGACTCTCTAGGATACCTTGAAATCATCAGAATCATGCAGTATTTACCCTTCTATGACTGTTATTTCACTTAGCATAATATCCTCAAATTTCACCCATGTTGTCACAACTTGCAGGATTTCCTTCTTTTTCATAAAAAACCCTTGCAGGGAGGTAGTTTCCCACTGTGCTTCTTGACACCTGCTGTGAAGCAGGTAAGGGCTTCCAGAACTTGTCACCAGTGGAGAAGGAAGGGAAGACCTGATTTCCAGCCCCTTGTCTCTGTTAACCAGATGGTTGACCTGTGATTGCCATTTATGGTCTCTGGGCGTCAGTTTCTTCTATAAAATTAAGCGATTGTATTAAATGTCACTAAAGTCTCTTCCGCCTTTGAGTGGTTACAGTTCTGTGTGGATTAGATAATGCATGGAACATGTGTCTAGGGGGTGTTTCTATAGACATCCACGCAAGGATGTTGAAATAAATATATTCTTCCCCAAGGTCCTCACCAGTTGGGAAAAAGTTTCTCCAATGATAGCTCCAACACTGAATTCGGAAAGAGTAAAAAACATTATTTTCAGAATCTTCCTCTAGCATGCTTTTGCATTTCCCTTTTTTAAAAAAAAATGCCATAATATAAATATTAAGATCATTATAGAAAAGGAATCCTTCCTGACGAGCTTAGGATCCTATAGTAATTACATTAAACCAGGCATTTTATTGCTGGTTAATGAAATTCTTTTAAAATTGAACGAGCTTTGAGTGAATTGATTTGCATTGATTTGGTGATGTATAGAGCTCAAGCCACTCTATGTATAAGCAAATTAAAAGTCTTAAGCCTGTACAGTCAAGCTTCATAGTCCCTGGCTGGAAAATTGACCCCTGTTTCCCTCCTGGGGCAACTTTCTCTTTGGTTGGTGCTGTTTAAAGGAACATAGTCAATTTCTTTGGCAGAAAAGAAATTAATTAGGAGAAAAGAAAAATCATGTTCAGTATGGGATTAATCCTTTTCCAAGTCACCAAAGACAATCTGTATAATGAAACACTCCTTTTGGATGCCTTCTCCATCCACTTCCCACAGTCTTAAATGACACAGCAGAGATGAAGTCTGACCCTCCTCCCAAATTTTTCTGAGCAGCTTGAACACTCCTGGGTGTCTGGAACCTTGAGAAGACTGGTCCTGTTGTCCATTCTGCTGCTAGCAATAGCCTGGTACAGTTCTTCCTCAGTCACCTTAAAGGGTCTCTCCTCTTGCTAAAGAGAATTTAGGGACATGAATCCTGGGGATTACAAAGATGTGAAATTTACATATAAATAAATTATTTAATAAGAAAAAAGAATTTAAGGAAGACTGGACAGAGAACCTCAAAGAAACCAGGCCCAGAATTCCAGTTGTGTTTTCAAGAGTTACGAATCAGTCCCACCACTTACAAGCTGTATGATCTTAAACTCTATATCTCAGTTATTTCATCTATAAAATGGGAGCTAGTAATAAGACCTACCTAATGGAGTCATTGACAGAGCAAGTCTGGTGTTTAACTTTGAGCTTTATGTTAAATATACATCAGTATTATTATCATCATAGTTAAGGTTACTATCTTAAAACACAAAAGAGACTGCCTTTGCCCAGCTATCCCAGAATTGTCCCAAAAGGAGATCGTGGCCCTTCAGACATGGGCAGAAAACATTTCACAATTAGTGACTTGGCAACTAACTGCCTAAAGGTAGGTATATGTCAAACCCTGGGTTGACCCCAAGGATACAGCAGTAAGATGGTTTTAGGCTCTGTTTTCTAGAATGGGAGGTGGACATTAAGCAAATATTAGCACAGATAACCTTCCAGTCATAAGATGATAATCCTCTGTGTGAAGGTAAAGGATGTTTATTGAACAGGTCCTAGAGCCCAGGAGAAAGGATGCTGAGGGCAGGTCTCTGCCAGACTTCTTATGAGGAATGGCATGGAGTTGAGTTGGCCAGAAGAGGGCATAGAGGAGAGGCCAAGGTGAGCAAGTCAGATCCTGCAACATGGTGGAAAGGATTAAGATCTTAATCTTTTCTTTTATTCTAATTAATTTGTTTTCGTCCAAAGAATGATGGTTATTTTAGGCTGGCAGTAGCATCATCACATTTGCATGTTAAGGTCTCCTTCACTGAGCTCAGGGTGGAAAGGATGAAAGACAAGCAAGATAATCAAAATGTAGTCAGGAACCTCCTGCAATCCCTGGGCAAGAGAGGGGAGGCATGGATTCAGGAATGAGGGCTCTTATACAACACAGGGAAGCTAAAAGAATACTTTCAGGGAAATATTGGAAGGTGTTAGGAGCAGCTGTCTGAAAGAAGACATCTTGGAGACTTGAGCATAAAATAAGAAAGAATATGGAGAAGCCAAATAATAAGAAATATTCACAGAATCACTCCCTCCCTAGGAGTGTGTTAAATGCTGGGGCATATGGACAATTGGATCCAGCCCCTGCCCAGGAAAAGCTTATGTTCCAACTGGGGAGGTAGATGCATAATCAAAGAGTTAACATGGTATAATGAGAGCCGTCCTCTTCCAAAAGACCCAGAGGCCAGGACCAGTTATTACCAGGGAATTGGGGGACATTTTAGAGAGGAGACTGGGGCTGCAGTACTGGAAGGAGGAGGATAAGGCAAAGAATATAAAAAATGGCTTACCTCTTTGAGAGCTGTGAATGGCTGTAGAGTATAGGATACGGGGATCAGGGAGATCAGGTACAGAAGCTCACATCTGAGCAAGACTATATTTTTGAAAGAGAACTATATCGGTAGAAAGGCTAGAGAGAGAAGGCAAGTGAGTTTATTACTTGTATTTGTTATTTATTAACAGATTCACCTCAATCTTAAAAGGTCTTTAGGGTCTAATCAGAACCTAGACAGGAGGGAATGGTGGCATGGACTGAAACCCAGCAATGGGGAAAGTGAGGAAATGGTGGGTTTAAAAGACATGTCCAAGGTGACTTTGCTGAGACCTGTACCCAAAAGTGCAGGGCAAGGGAGAGAAAAGCATCAGTTCTGACTGGGTGAATGGGAATGCCATGAGCAGCAGGAGAGGGAAGGGACCAAGGATGGTAGAAGAAAAATAACAAAACACAATGAGCTATCATTGGCACACGCTAAGCCTGAAGTTTCTGAGTCAGCTGGCTTGAGGAGGCCAATAGGAAGATTTGACTGAGGATACATATAGATGTTGGAGAATTAAATACAGGGGATGTGGAAGCCATGAATTGTTTCAACCAAAGAGATCAAGAGAAAGGACAGAGGCGGGCAGGGGCTGTACATTATCCAGAATTAGAATGACAAGAAGATGGAGAAGAGTCACTTGAGGAACCTGGTTTCACATGGATGACAGAAGATGAATAGTACCAGAAACCAACAAGGAGTTTCAGGCAGGAGTGCGCGGAGCACAGAAACCAAGTTCAACAAAGCCTGGAATCAGCCACTCTGGGCATCACAGACCTTAGAAACAAACATCTTAGTAATTAAGTGGTCAGAGTCAGACAACAGGGATGACAGAAAGGGGAGTAGAGGCAGGAAGAGCAAAGGGGAAGAGATCTTAGGTGGGAGGGCACGAGCTCAGGGGAGGAGAGGGAATCCTCCGAAGGATATTTGTAGAAGGCCATATAAACAAACAAACAAAAAAACCTCAGAATTTAGTTCTGAATTTCTAATTCTAATCCCTGGGTTGCCACATAGTAGGTGAGTTACCTTGGGAAAAGTCTTTATAAAATGGGGATTACATAGCAGAGGGTGCCTGCTTCTTTCAGTTGCAGAGAAAGAGGGGTATGTGACAAAATCTAGAATACCTATCAATAATGAACAAATGGTAAGCTTTGTCACTCTTGCTAAGAAGGCAGCACCGGAATATGATCTGTCACTTAGAAGAAAGAATTCTAGATTCTCCTGAGTGGGAAGAGCAGTTTGGTGGAATGTGATATCAAGGACGACTGGAAAGACTGGGCTGTGAGTTAGGTTATGAGCAACCTTAAAAAAAGAAAAGAAAGGCTTGTTGAATACCAGGTCATGTAAAGTGTATATGGACCGCTTGTTCCCGGTTGGGGGCTCTCGTTGAGATATGAATCTGCTGAGTCAGTGTCAGTACCAATGCACCTGCTTCTTGCCAGCCCTGGGGTCCTATTGCCCTGAGTGCCTCTGCCAGATATAGTCCTCATACCCTGATTGCCTGCTTTCAAAAGTTTCTCCTCCAGTATCAGGGAAAGGGGGATGATTTGTCACTGGACATGACTAGAGTCTGCATGGCAAGTCTCACTAAATAACCTTTATCTGCTAGGTGTGTCTGGCTACACCCCCCCCAATTTAACACCCAATAAGCCCAAATGTCCTTTTCCTTTGTCTAGTCATTTGTTCATAACTTAGCACCATTTGTTAAAATCATAGATAAACCTTTGAGTGTAATCTTTTCTTTGGGTTTTTACTTCTGTGAAACTTTTCTCTACATAAAAATTGAACATAAATAAAATGTGTTTTTTCTCTTGTTTAAAAAAGAAGTTTGTGCCAGTTTTTCTACAGGGAAGGAAAGAGCAGTGGAGCTCAAGACTGAGGGCTTCAGTTCACCCTGGGCAAGTCATATGTGTGCACATTTTGAACATCAAGACAAACCCCACTAAAACATTTGGTGACTGAGAAACTGCCCTGTGATGAATTTGGGGGAGGGGGGCATACCTCATCCAGTTGTACAACTCACAGTGGGAGTCAGAAGTCGCTCCTTTAGTCCACACAGTGCTTTAAAAACTCTTCGGCTCTTCAACTTACAATTTGCTGGAATGGTTGTCAATGTGAAAGTAAATTCTTTGACAAATTTTCTTGCTCATTGAACCCTTCACTGAGCATTTGCTCTGTACCAGATACTCAAGAAGGAAAGTATTGAAAGAAGCTCACCAACTAGCAAGGAAGACTGACATGTGAACAAAATAATCATGAAGATTTAGCCTGAGCAAACGGTAGGAGCAAGGTAGTCCTCTGTCGGTTAGTACATCAGTTGAGGCCAATCACTTATCCTCACAGAGCTGAAGGCCAGTTCCTGTGATGCCTGAGCCAATTCTCTTTGCAAGAGAACTAAAAGATAGGTGACTTCATCCTTGTAATCTCTCCCGACAAGCACTGATAACTCAGATGACTGCCCTTCACCTCAGAGCCTTCACACTGCAAGTGCTCTTTGCAGGGTCTCAGGTCAAATCCTGAACATGCAGGCAAAATGTAGGTAGCATTTGGCACCACGGAAGGCTGGGTTTCCAGGCAGATCTACACTTGCTAATAACGTCTTACAAGGAAGCCTTGGGCTTCCTTGGGGCTGAGCAGCTGAGAAAGGGCCTTAATGAGTCCTGAGAATCTGCCTTCCCAGTCAAACAAGTGGCCCAAGACTAATATCATCAGGATTCAGGGAGAATATCTTGTTTTGACTGAAAGATCAAAGCAAGGGGTGTTTTTTGATCAGAATTGTCTAGGCAAATATTTTAGCCTTCAATTCATCCTGACTATGCAGGACAGGCCTGACAGGGTCACAGCCAGTTAGAAAAACAGTCGCTTAGCCCAGCCAGGGGGACTGCAACTCTTGTTCGGTGTCCTGAAATTGGAACATTATATGGGTACAGCCTGTGAGAAGTCACAGAGCAGGCAAAACCCTCCTACCCTGCTTGCTGAGCTAATGCACTTGGATGACAAAAGAGGAAGGGTTAGATTAGAAGGGGTCTTTGGAGACTACCCTCATTTCACAGCTGTGCTCCAGCAACTTGCCACATAGCCAGTTAATGGTCAAGTTGGGAGGGGAGTCAGACCACCCTCTCCTAACCCCAACACCTGCACTTCTCCCACTGCATCCTGCTAAAGATGCTAACGATGAAACATAAACCTGCAAGCCCCAGGGACACATCTAATAGAAGCCTTGGGGCTGCCCCTGAGAAACAGGCCTGAGCCCATTCCTAGTCACAGCTGCAGTTCCAAGGGGCTATGAGAGGATCTTGGGGACCCTAGGAAGGAAGGGCAGTGTTTGGAGCAAGTCCCCCTGGAGCAGCAGATGTAGTATGCCAGATGCAGGCCCAGACAACAAACTGAACTCTCCAGCAGACCTCTCTCCTGCCAGGGTGTCCAAGCCTGGGGCCATGCAGGGAGGACCTTACTGTACTTGCATAGTTGATGAGCACTTTGTCCATAGCAGGCACTGTGCTTTTACAGGACTTCACTCACTGAGTTTGTATAGTGATCTTGCAATGCTCTCTTTCTGCTGCCTCTCTTGGTACATTTCTCCTCCTCTTCCAAATAGACAGTTGTCTGCTTTTAAGAGATCATGTAGTTAGGTTGGGCCCATCTAAATAATCCAGAATAATGACCCGATCTTTACATCTGTAAACTGAATTACATCTAGAAGTCCCTTTGCTCCTGTATTGAGAGTTTCTGGGAGGTAAGTTGTGGGAGTCTTTAGGGGTGGGGTTGGCATTTTTCTGGCCTCTACACCAAGGAATTGGGTATGTGTCAGGTGGTTATGATTTGAAATAAAATAGTTTTTACCTTTTAGGTTGTACTAAGAACATTTATAGAAGAAATGATACAGTTGCCGAGATTTTCTTAAAATAATTCAAGATCAAAGGGGTTAGAAGAAGGGGAGGAGGTATTAGATGAGCAGGGTGTTTTGAGCACTGGCAAAACTGTGTGGTTTCAGATAGACCTTATTTGATCTACTCTGCTTTTAAATACATGTGAAATTTTCTTTAACTTGCAAAAAAGGTGTAGGATTTCCCTTCCCAAACACTGGCTATCCTCAAAAATCAGTGGGCAGAGTGACTAGAAAGGTGATTAAAGTGTATATTCCTGAGTTCCACCCCACAGAGTCTAGTACAATAGGTTTGGAAAAGGATTCTGGGAATCCTAATGTGAGTGGAACTACCCATATTTTAAGAAGCACTTACTATTAGAAGAAATTTAATAAGTATATAAAATATAACTTTCAGTTCAAAAAGTACTAGATGGAATCAAAGCAAGGAGAGATGAGTCCTTTGGAGAAACAAAGGTTTGTGAAAATGTGACATGGGGCATAGGACTTTGAAGGATAAAAAAACTTAAAATTTATTGAAATAATATTACATAAATTTCAGGTGTGCATCATAACAAATCAATGTCTGTCTGTACTACATTAAGTTCATTACCAAAAGTGCAATATGATAGAATTTTCATAGAAGATTTGCTATTTCCTTGCAAACTAAAAGGCAGGGAAGGATGAGGTATAGCTGCTAGATCCCAACTTTTCTGGCCTGGTTGAAATATAAGGTCAGTGAAGGAAAGTGCAAACTAATGAAATAGAAGATGGAATCTTGCTGTGCAGGAGCCTAAACACTAGGCTTGGTCTGTAAATCAACACACAGGGAACTATAGTTGTTTATAAAGGGGAATGATGTGTTTGGAGTTCTGCATACTAACCCAAGTCCCCAGTATGAAAAAAAAAAATTTACCAACTTTCTATGTAGCTTAGAAAATACTAGAAATTTGCACATGTCAATAAAATGTTTGCCAAAACTAAGACCACCATTCAGAAAGTTATATGCTTCTTTCTTTAGGGGAGGTTGTGTGGTCGATGACTTAACTTCAAATGGGTCCTTTTTCTGTTCTGCACACATTGTGCAGAATTAAGCACTGTCTCAACAGAGAAATAACTGAACTGGCAGATGTATAACAGATCATCAGGGTTATTTGAAACCCTCAACATATTATTTTTTCTAAGTATTGAAACATGAACGACTGTTTGGAATGGTGAAAATTGCTTCACTTTTTTCCTTATATATTTTGAAATTCCAGAGGCGTAGACAATGGAATCAAAAAGGTTACTCTACCTTTGGATAAAGGAAAATATAAAATATCATTCTTTCTCCTCTTCTAAAAGTGTCTCTTATGTGTCCAAGAATAATCTAAAAAGTATGTTTGCTATTACTGAATGACAAAAGAAACAATTTTGCCCCAAAGATAGAATAATTCCTAACCATATGAACAGGGCATAAAACCCAAAAGTTGACAACTAGAAAAGAAAACATCAGCTCCACTATCCTAGCAAAATTTTAAGACAGTTATCATAGAAACAAATAGAAAAAAACAACAAAATAACAAGATTTGAACATCCTAATGAACAAGTTGGATGCCTACTAAGCATGCGTAACATTTGTAGAGTAAGTTGTGTTCAAGTGTACATGAAACAGACAAATCGTGTACCAGGCAATGGTAAGTTTCTGAAAGAATTCAGTCTTGTAGAGAGATAAGCAGCCAACTGTCAACAGACCTTGCAGTCTGCTTCCTAGTGACTGTTTTGAGTATGGAGTAGCTAAACTAAGTGTGATTGATTCCTTTGCTTGTGCTTGTTGTAGAAATGCCTGCCTCCCAGCTGACTAACCCTTTCCTTTTCTGGGTCACCTCCAGTTGGGCTGGGTAGCTGTCCCAGGGTTGAGTCCTGAAAAGAAGCTGCCCTATAGGACTCCAAATTCCAGGCTTAAAGAGCAAGAAAACCACCAACTCAGCGGGAAAAAATGAAAGTTCCTCACCCTACTGTGGGAGGGAGACAGTGAAAGAATTCGTAAACAAACTAACAGATTTTGTACTTTCATGATTGAAGGTATCATTTTCCTTTTTAAAAAACTTGAACCTGAAAATTTTTCTCTTTCCTGAATTGACCATGTGCAACAGGATTGAACACAGGGGTAGAGAGGAGTAGATCTAGAAAGAAATTTTGCTCAATCTTTTCAAATCACATCTGCATGGTGACTCTGATGACATTCTCTAGAGCTGTTTCCTGAAAAACAGTTTGGAAATGGCAGGCTGAAGAAGCATGCTTCCCAACTGCTACCTCTGTGCTTTCTGCAAGCACATATTGCAACAAGAGTTGCACCACCAGCACAAACACTAAATCTGGAAGTCCCCCAACAGACTCCAATGTGAGCCTTCTCAGTGTTGCCTCTCTCAACCCCATTTTTCTGGAATTCTCTAGCACAGGGAGGTCAAACACACAAAAAGGAGACAGCAGAAACTGAAAATATACCAAGGGACTAAGCTGTTTACTTTCCTTTCCTCAGAAACACTGACCTTGGCTTTATCTGCACCAACATGGTTGAATCCTGCTTCATTATTGTTCCTATTCATATTTTGTTTCCTTAGAGTACATACTAAAATATAAATGGGGCCCAATACAATGACAGGAGTCTAATATTATTCAACATTTCTTCTTGGAGAAGTTGTTGGTGACATGTGCATTGTTATGTAACTCCCTATTGTTGCCCATGATCTGCATATCCCTTCACCACCATGGTGGCAGAATGAGCCAGGTAGCTCCCAAATCCCATCTGGAAACCTGTTAATAGGCTAGATGAAAGTGCATTTCACCAGACTTATTACAGGTTTGGGTTTAATATTGAACTTTGCTTCAGAGACCAGGAAAGGGGGCCCTTGACTTACTCTTGATGTGTCCATAGCCGCCAATGAGGTGGGCTAACTCTTCATGACAGGGCCAGTGATTGAGATGGTGGTTGAGTGACTGATTGGGATCAGGGGTGACATACTGTGCAGCTCACCTCATGTTTGATCAGCTAAAAGTGCCTGAGATGTGAGAGGTTGTACTGCTAGGCCTTCAGGAAGTCTCAGGTTTCAGCACCCTTGTGAATGACTCACAATGTGTTCTGGCCAGCTGAAACATTAAAGATGATTTAGAGCAAGTGGAAATCATTTGTGGTTAGATGGACCTTTTCATGTGCCAATTGCCAGCTTTTCTGGGGCTCTAAAACCTGTTGAACTTGGGACAAAGCCAGGCCTGCAGAAAACCATGGATTTCGTTTTTGCTCCTCTCTCCCTGGCCCTTTTCAGTGCTCCCTTTCTCCCTCTAGCTGCCCTGCCCTTGATCCTCAATAGATTCATGGCATCCCAAAATCTCCTCACCAGGGTAAGATAACAAAATAGTAGATATCTATAAGTAAGCATGGTGCCAGGAGTTACACACACACACACACACACACACACACACACAGAGTTTCTAATCTTTAGAGAAGTTATATATTTTAAAGATGAGGAATTTAAGTTACTTGACCCTTTCCACACAGCAAAGGTTTAAAATGGTTGGGATCCATTGCACTGTATATTTCCATCACCCTTCCTGTCTGCTTCTCCCACCCATCCATGTCTCATTCTCCCCAGCTGTAAACTATGCTGCCCATAGCAGTGGTTCTTAAATTATGTCACAGATCAACATTAATAGCATCAAATTCTTAGTTCCCCACCTTGGAACTACTAAATCAGAAACTGGAACTGAGAAGACAAGGCAGGAATCTAAATATTTCTGTAAATTTTCTATTATTTCTCTTTTTGAAAAAGCAATTGCTTTTAAAAACTCTGAAGCCCAGATGGGACATTCTGAGTACAAAATGGCCTCCCAGGACACCAGTCAGAGGCCATTTTTAGTCTAAAAGAAAAGCATAATTGCAGCAAATATTTATTACTTCCCAAAAAAGAAAACCCATGGAGCTAAGGACTAAAGATAAGAACAGACGTGAGTGCCAAAATGGTTAGGGAAAGGAAAATATTGAGGAGAATTGGTTGAGAAGTGAACTGGTTATCAGTATGGTCTACCTGTATTGATCAAACTTGCCAGGTAGTTGCTCAGCTCCGACATCACAAAATATGCTGGATATTCATTTCCACAACTGCCTCCAAAATTTAGCTCTCACTCTTGATAATTTGGGTTGTTTTTTTTTTTAGATCTTGTCTCAGATCTAGTCCTGGCAACATCCAAGGCTCTGACACCCAATGGAGGGGTTGAGAAGAGAATGCCACAGCTGTGTCACCCCCAAATTGGGTCTTCAGGTATACAGCCTCAGAGTCCCACACAGAATGTGAGTGGTTACTACTTGCTTATAGCCATTCGGGACAAAAACTGAACAACACCAGCATTTTGGTCCTAAACCTTAATTTAATTTTCCTTAAGTAATTCTTGTTCTTCAGAACAGATAGAGTTTAAAGAGGTTAAATATCAGGCCCAAGGCCCCACAACCAGGATGGATGGCATCACACTGGGGTTTTGACCTGTATCTCCTAATGGGACACCCACACTTCTTTCCTCTACATCTCAATGTGCTGTTGAAGTTAAATCAATCCAAATTACCTCCTCACTAAACTGTTCTCTATGAGTTAAAAACAAAATACAAAGTAAGGAACCTGGAGATTGTCAGGTTTCAGCGTTAGCACTGCCACTTGCTAAGATGCAAATTCAAGCAAGTGACCCTGCCTCTCTTGTTGATCCTCCCACCCAGGAAAGTGTGTAGACACCCCCTGCTTCTTGTCCCCACACTCAGAGACGTAATAGAGACACCTCCAGGCATGCATTCCATAGAACAAGTTTCCACTTGATATTGACAGGTTTTGTGATCATGATCCTGAGTTAGGCAAAGTTAAACAAGGCTTTTCTTTCTTTGCAGAACACTTCAGAGGTTCAAAAACACTAAGACACTTTATGGCACTCCAAAATCATAAAGTTTGCAACATTTCCCAAACTAATTTAACTATGCTGGCTTGTTTTCTCACAGAGAATCTCATCAGATTAGTTTCTTGAAAACTACATGCTGGGAAACAAATGTCTGAGACCTGGGGCCTGGTCCACTCTCATGTTAGGTAGAGAGCAGGTACAGCTCTGTGAGATCAGACCGAGGCTGCCAAGAGGCATCCCACCCATTGGCCTTTGCAGTAAGCCCCATTTAAATGTTTAATGGTTTCTCTTCAGCACAAGCAGCACCCACAAACACCCAAGACCATGACATTTGGATCGACATTTTGGAGGCCTTGATTCTAGTTCCAATAAAGCTACCACTAAAGCGCAAAGATGTGTGGTCACTTTGGATAGACAAGAATAGGGAAGTAGAGCCACCTAAAGGAGATTTATGTTACTGCACCAGGAGAGCATGGAAGCTCTGAGAAGCAATCGTTCTGCCTCCATTTGACTAAAATAGACAAGGCCAACAGGGTTTTCACAGGTAGACATTTTGTTTTTGTTTAAGGGGGTAGATGGAGAGACATGATCTTGACCACAATTTATGTTAAAACAAAATGTCTCTTGAGGGAGGAAGATTTAAAGTAGATGGGCCTGGGTAATTTTGAATGCTACTGAGTTTTGAACAAAAATGGACCCATTTTCATCATCTCTGCATCAACCAAAATTTAACTACACTACCATCTTCCCCTCTTGCCATCTGCAGTTATCTTGTCACACTATTGTGACAAAGTGTGCAAAATGGCCTACGGGAAAGTCTACATACATCTAAGGGTTCTTTATTATAGCAACTAAAACCTTTCAGTGATCTCCTTGTGTTTTTAATATTTTGAAAAATGGATGTTACCTTAAATACTTGAAGGATCAAAAGGTTTTAGTATTAAACCCAATAGGATTGACCTATTATTTTTAATTTGGCTTCTCTAGTTACAAAGGCTATGTCAAAATCTTGAATTCTAACATTCCCAAGAGACCAGATCAGCAGTATTCCAGATATAGTCAAATAAAAGTGAAAAGAACACTCAAATTCTCAAGCCTCAAAATACCACTTATTCTAACAGTTGTGAAAAAACAACATGGTTTTTCATGATAAAGGCTATAAAACTCATGTTATGTGGTTAGGATATGAAATAAGATAACTGAAGAAGACAGGAGACTTTCCAAAGAAAAATATAGTCAAGTATCCATATCTGTAAATTGAAGTCAAAGCAGCAGTTGCCTTGGGATTGGTGATGTGGCTTAAGAAGGGGCATGAGGAAACCAGATGCCAGGAAGTCCCAAATCTCCTCTTGGTCAGTACTTATACAGGTGACCACTTCTGTTAAAATTCATCAAGCTGCACACTTAGAGTTGGTGCTCTTCACATACTTTAATTAAATTTATAATAATTAAATTTACTTGATTATACCTTAATTGAGTTAACCATGTTTTATGATATTAACATGTGTTCAATTAATACATTAGTGTAGGATTCTTATTTCAGAAATCTTTTGACTCTAAGGCAATCTAAAGTGAATTTTAAAAAAGGTTAAATATCACTCACTACACTCTACCTGTGCCTGTTTCACCAAATACATAAGTATTTAAGCATCCACATAGAGAAAGGATTAAAATCAAACTAGATCCTTCTTAGAATAAGTGAACATGAATAGATGCCTGTAAATGAAGGACCATATACCTCACTATCAAACCAGAACTCTGCAGGGGCCGGGCATGGTGGCACATGCCTGTAAGCAGCAGCCTAGGAAGCTGTGGCCGGGGCCAGGGAATTGTGGTTCAAGCCCCGCTCAGGGAAACATAGTAAGACCTAGTCCCAAAAAAATATGTAGCTAGGCGTGGTGGCACGCACCTGTAATCCCAGCTACCTAGGAAGCTGAGGCTGGGGCTGCTTGAGTCTGTGGTACCCCGGGCAACATGAGTCTGCAGTTCCACAGGCAAAAAATAGTGAGACTAGTCTCAAAAAAAACAAAAACAAAACAGAACACTGTCTCAGAAGTCACCAGGCTGGATGCTGAACACTCATGGTTTGGGGGGGGGCTTGTCTCAGGAAGGAAGAAAATCGTTGAACCCATGGGAGAAGTGTGGGTTGAGGTGGGCCCTTGTCTCGGCTGTACATTTAGGACATTGAAAAGTCCTTTCTCAGTTGTTTTGACCTGGGAGTTCCTGAGGGGGCCAGGAGCTAAGAGAGAGAGAGAGGAACTGCTCCCCAAGGATCAGCAGAAGGCACTGCTGACTGTGCACTATCGGGTGCCACCCTGCCCTCCTTGCACCACTGCAACAATGAATAGCTTGACTGCCAGGGGATTTATAGAAGAAAGTCTATCTCTTGAAAATATACATATCCTAAATGCTGTAAACACTAAATACAATACTGAAGTCTGAGAATGTGGGCTTAGGTGGTTCTTAACAAAGAGAGGCTTCCATTCATGTCAGAAGCACCACCGCTGACAGAGTGCATACTTGTTGCAATGTGCTGGGTAGAATGCTGGCAAACAGAGACCTACAGAAACATGGTTTTTTGTACTGCTCAGTGTGGGAACAAGAAGACAAAATAACCTGCCTTGTCAGCTATGTCCCTACCTGGGTACAACACCTGCCAACAAAGGCATAAGGCAGGGAGACTTAATTCATCCAGGAGAAACTCTAGAGAGGGGAGGAAATGGGGGAACAGGAGAAAGTAAGTCATATTCTGTGGCAGTTTGTGAAGTCCTGGTAAAGAGTGAGGAGACACTCAACCAGAGGGGGAAGAGATCCAAGAGAGCCGTCTTAGACATCTTTGACGTCCAAGAGAGACGTCAAGAGAGCCATCACTGCATTTCATCGCTAAGTGAAAGGATGTGGGGACTAGGGAGAAAGAGGGAAGTGAGGAAGACTTTAAGCTGGGGTTCTAGTTACTTAGTGACTGAGGGGACTCAGTTCATGATGACCTTTGCTGTGCTGAACACTATGCTAGGTAAGTGGAAACAAAGGTAAGTTAAGAGTGCCCATGACTTCGGTCTAATAGTAGTTAGAACTCCCGGGTAAGATCATGGCAGGAGGGTCCCATGATGCACAAGGCAGGGTCAACAAGGCCCATGTGGACATTTCAGTCTGACACAGTCATCATTTGGGATGAACATGCTACAGGCTTTCAAGAACAGCCTCTTAGTGATCTCAAGTTGGTTTTGATAACCTACAAAAATATCTAGATGGCGTGATGAATTGTAGGGAAGAAGAAAAGAACCATTTGTTCCCATTTGTTTGGTGCTATCAACATGAACTTTGAGTTTTTGTGTCCTAGATTTTGATGCCATATAGGAACACATTCAATCAGATTCTCTTAAAGGGTTATTATTATTTTAAAATCATCCAGATCTGAGCTCTTCGTGTTAAAAAAAAAAATCATAGACATACCTTTGACAGAGTTGAATAGTGGTATTAATGCAATCACATCTAACTGAATAAGGTTTAATAGATCCTGATATTTTATATATGGTGACAGTACCCCATTGGAGTGGAGTTTCCCATAATCAGAGCAGCTTTTAACTTTTGGCTATCTTCAGGCATCACCAATCCATGGAGTGGGAATTTTGAACCACAGACTCAGATGAGCAGGAACATAGCTTTCTTAGTTTCCTACCATTTCCATTGTTTTCTGACTCATAGCCTATGTTATATATGTTTTATTTATATATATAATATATATATATATATATATGGCATAGGCTATGTCATGAGGACTGACATAAGTTATGGGGCTGACATAATACTGGTAATCAGTCTTTGCAGGCACTGGGAACTTCTCCCTTTGCCCTCCCCAATGCGCACATGCCTCAGAATGTCAGTGAAATAGGGTATCTGTGTACTCCCCAGGGTCAGCTGTGTTCATGAATCATGGGACTGAGAATGGGATTTCCGAAAGCAGTCTTTGACCCTGACTGGTGGACCTGTCAGTTCCTAGACCATTTTGACTACAGAGGCTTGCATTTATTTATTTGTTCATTCATTCATTATTCACTCCCATATTAATATTTTTTAAATCAAGACAGTTTGCATTTTTAATAATTTAGAATGCCCAGCTTCTCTTAAATCCTGTAAGATGGAGAAACATTGGACCCCTATTTTCCAGGCACTAAGCAGTAACCCCTTCACAAAGGCCTGAGACCTCCAAGCCATCCTGCTCCTAAGGCCCCCACACATATCAACTGCCATTCACTACCCCCACCACCACCACCCTATCTCAGCGCCTCACACTTCTGATTTTCTCATGGGAGAGAAATGGTTTTCTATATCTGTCACAAAGTGGATTCCCCTTAAGTGGACCCTGAGACAGAGCTTAACATCATATGTTAAATACAACATGCTTGGTGAACCAGGCAAGGACGCTCACTCTCTCTACTACTTTTGAACATTGTACTGGAAGTTCTAGCTAGGGCAATAAAGCAAGAGAAAGACATAAAAGGGATACAAATAGGGGAAGAAGAATTGAAACTATCATTATATGCAGATGATATGATCCTCTACGTAAAAAACCCAAAAAAAAAAAAAAATCCACAGAAAAACTACTTAAAACAATAAACCAGTTCAGTAAAGTAGTCAGTTACAAAATCAAGACTCATAAGACAGTAGCTTTCCTGTGTGCAAAAAGTCAAGCAGAAGAAGAGGAATTTTAAAAACCATCCCATTTACCATTGCACAAAAAAAAAAAAAATTAAATACCTGGGGATAAACCTAACAAAACACGTGAAAGAACTATACAAAGAAAACTTCAAAACACCACTAAAAGAGATAGAACAATACATAAGGAAATGGAAAGACATTCCTTGCTCATGGGTTGGAAGAATTAACATCATCAAAATGGCCATCCTACCAAAAGCAATCTACAGATTCAAAGCAGTCCCTATAAAAAATTCCAATGACATTTTTTAAAGAGATAGAACAAAAATTATAGAAGTTCATATGGGATAACAAAAGACCTTGAATATCAAAAAACCTCCTGATCAAAAAAAGAGAGAATAGAGGTACTATTATTCCAGATTTCAAATTATACTACAAAGTAGTAATTAGAACAGCATGGTACTGGTACAAAAACAGACAATCAGACCAATGGAACAGAATTGAGTGCCCTGAAATAAAATCACACATATATAGTCAGCTAATCTTTGATAAAGGAGTGGAAAACTTACATTGGAATGAGAACAGCCTCTTTAATAAATGGTTCTGGAAAAACTGAACCACGACACACACAAAAATGAACCAAGACAATTCCCTCACACTATGTACAAAAGCCAACTCAAAATGGATAAAGAAACCCAACCAAATGGGAGAAAATTTTGGCCCTCCACAAGCGTGATAAGGGTTTGATAACAAAGATCCACAAGAAACTCACACAACTTAGCAAAAACAAAACAAGAAGCCCGGTCAAAAAATGGGGAGAAGAACTAAAAAGACACTTCTCCAAAGAAATACAAATGGCCAACAGGCACATGAAAAAATGTTCAACATCACTAGCAGTCAGGGAAATGCAAATCAAAACCACAATGAGATACCACCTTACACCAATAAGAATGACCCACATCCAAAAAACAGACAATAAAAAGTGTGGGTGGGGATGTGGAGAGAAAGGAACACCCTTACACTGCTGGTGGGAATGTAAACTGCTTCAGTCACTATGGAAAGTCACTTCAAACTAATGAAAATGGATCTACCATTTGACCCAGCAATTGCTCTTCTGGGAATCTACCCAAAGGAGACCTCAATACTTACACAAAGGGACACCTGTACCCGAATGTTTACTACAGCACCATTTATAATTTCAAAGACATGGAAACAACCCAAATGTCCCAAAACAGATGAATGAATGAAAAAAGTATGGTATATATACACAATGGAATATTACTCATCAATTAAAAATGACAAATTTGATGAATCTGAGATAACATGAATGGACCTAGAAGAAATCATATTCAGAAAGAAAAAGACAGAAACCAAATGGTTTCACTATTATATGGGACACAGGAAAAACAGACAAAAGGCCTGGAGGAAAAATTAAAACAAGCTAACAACCAAACTAAACTACACAATTGGGGGGAGGAGAGGTGCTGGGATGAGTGGAAGTGGTCAGGGAGGGGAGGTGTTTATATATTTTATTTTAATAATATATAAATTATTAAAAAAAAAGATCAGGCTTGGCTGTTCTTGGAAAGGAGAAAGGGGCAGGTTTAGGCCCATGTCGAAGATGAGCTACCAGTTTCAGTAGCGACTACAGCTAACCCCATAGGGATCAGTAAGGCTGGGACGACTATTGTGTAACCTGGCCAGGTATGTCTCTACCTGAGGGCAGCTCCCGGCACTTGGGGTGTCAGTCCTTCAGTCCAAGTGGTATATCGATGTGACATAACCTGACCAAACTATCTCCAACAGGCCTAAGCCTTGCTTTTAGGCCAAAGGTAGCCTAAGCCTTGCTTCTAGGCCAAAGGTCTCAGAGGCCAGAGGTCACCCAAGCCTTGCTTCTAGGGCAGAGGTCTTTCAGCCCAAGAATCTCTCCACTCCAGGAAACCAGGCACAAGCTTGCCTCAGACCAATCAGAGGGTGACAAACTTGCTTGGCTAGTTTTCTGATAGAGACCAGCCAACCGTAAGACGACCAGTCTGCGCCAGACCACCAAAACGGCCTTTTGAGCTTGCTAGACAGATCCCCAGGACAGAGGTCAACCAATCGGAGATCGACCCATCAGCACCAGACCACTGCAACAGCCACCAGGACCTAAGAACTGTATAAAAGACTTGACTTGGGGGGAGAGGGCCTCCATCCTCCATGTTCTGGTGGGACCTCAGGCGGTAGGTCAGGCTGAGGTTGGACCTAGTTTAAGCTATCTTAATAAAATCTTTCTTGTTCTTGCATCATGTGTGAGTGGAGGGTATTTATTTCAAAACCCGTCGCAGATTTTAACAATATGATGGCATCAACTATAGTACCCACGGGGGCGGGAAATAGGCAGGCCAAGTTGTGCTGCAGGATCCTCTAGTTATTCACTTTACTGTCCTGGTCCCTGTGGGCATGTGAATCAAGAGTTCTTCTCTGGGGGTTTGATGATGCCCTGTAGAGCTTCCTGGGGAGCCAGCAAGTTCTGCTTATGTAGCCAGGTATTTCTTTCTCCTTCTTTTGGCGCCCCCCTTCCCCAGCCCACCACCAGCAAAACCATAGGAAACTTTCTTGTCTGTGGAAACCTATTGCCTTTATATTTCCCACACACATCTTTTATCACTGCCTTTCATTCCCTCTCCCAAAACCTCTAAGATCCCAAAGGATAGAGGCCTTTACAACATAAAGATCTTAAAGAATTGTTGGTAATTTTTGCTTCACTCCCTGCCACAAATCTCCCCTAGACAATGAATTCAGAGAGAGCTATTTCTTTGACTAGGAAGTAGGATGATGAGACAACCAGGGAGGTAAGAAAAATGTAAGTGAGCACTGCTCAGGCTCCCTTTACCCAAAACCCTGCCCAGAAGCAGACCAAGCACCTCCGGCCTGCAGGAGCTCACCCACCCCACCAGTTACCCTTCTCTGGCCTACTCACTCCCTAGCCAGTCTTGCAGGAGAGAAGAGTCTCATTTTCTTCCGTGTGAACTCTGATTCTATGGGGTGTCCAAGACCCAGATTGGGAGGAGATGTCCTTTACATGCATGAAAGATAATTGCCCCTCCTCTTCTCTACCTCCTCTCACTGCTCTCAGCAACTGCCCTTCTTCCTCCATGCCCACTTCTTTTGCTGTTTTCCTTGCTAGGACTTGCTAGCATTGTATTACAATGAGGGGGTTCATTGTAATGAGGAGGCTCAGTAGGGGGTCAAGCTGTCAAGCCATAAGAATGTAAATTGAAACAGTGGGGGCTCTTAAAAAACTACCCTGTGATCCAGCAATTCTACTTTCATCTGAAGGAGATGAAAACACTAACTCAAAAAAAAAAAAAAAATCTGCTCCCCCACTTTCATTGCAACAGAAGTCATGGTAGCCAAGATATGGAAACAACCTAAGTATACATCAATGTATTAAAGAATGTGGTGTGTAAATGACATTTCTGAGAACTAATTTGAAAAAAAGCTCAAGGAAATGCTAAGTATGGATAATGGACTTGAGGAAAGAGGAGATGAATGCTCACTTGCTAACTGCGGGAGAAGAACCTTGCAGTAAGCACCTTCTCCAGGTGCCTGAGACTCAGGTGGGGAGGAGGAAAAGCACAGGTCACATGAGGAAAGGGATAGTGAGAGGACCACATTTGCCTTCTCCAGACTCTGAGAAGTGTACTCAAGAAGTCAAGCTTCTAGAACAAGGACCATAGAAAACAAGCATTCATGCCCAAGGTGCATGGATTGGCAAGGTTCTGAGCAAAGGTGGAGGGAGTGATAAATTGGGCTTGGTGGAAGGAAACAGATGATGCCTTTCAGAGCGACTAAGAAGCATTTTACCAAGCATGGGCCTCTTTCTCACGGCAGGTATAGAGGGGAATTCATCAAGCCAAAGGCAACTCTCAGACAACCAAGGTCCATCTAACCTCCCACATTGGACAGAAGGAAGTATGGAAAGAGTCAGTAGGAAAGGGCCAGTCACAGGATTCCTAATCCTCTACTATCATCCCAGTACAATGGAAACATGAGACATGCTCTAGAAAGGAATGCATTTTATTTCTCTGAAAACCATTTAATGCATAGAACATCCTTCCAGTATGGTACGGTGGAGACTATACAGACTGGGAAGAGAGTTAGCTGCTACTTTTCCTTAGAAAGTCAAGGAAGTTCACAGCTAATAAGGAAGACTACATTGTACTGACTTGGTTAGTTTTTGGTTGTCTCCAAATTGCCAATTTTATTTTCACTATTATTGGGGTGACACAATTAACTCCTCTGCTCCCTGAATTAACTACTCATGCCATGGTAAGATGAAGGATAGAGAGTTTATTAAAACTGTATTTTGAGGACCTGCTATGTGTCAGGCATTGTCAGAAAGCTGGAGATTGAAGGAAGAGAACAGTTCTCGTCAGAGTACTAAAACTGCAGTGACCACCCTCAGAGGTGGGAATGTCTGCATGAGCAATAACTACATGCATGAACAGGACTTGCCCCAATACAGCTCTTTTGCAACCATCCCAATCTGGGTAGGGTCACCATCGCTTCTAGCAGCTTAGAAGAGAATTTTGGAGTTCATAGCATCATCATTCACAGAAATTTTAATAGTGATCAGAGAAATCAGTCAGCAGGGAAACAGCAACTTGAGGGCCTCCTGCTGGGTGGCACTGCCCTCTCATGGCAGCCCTCCTAGGTCCAGGTGTGCATACTTACCCATGCCCACATCCACCGAGCCAGGCATGTAATCATGAGGACAGTGCAACACCACAGGTGCTAGTCACAGGAAGGGGATGAAAAATCCTGATAACTTATTCACCCTACATACACTCAGAGTCCAGAATACCTGAGACAGGACATACCACAGACACCTTGGAGAAACATCAGTGTTGTCAGGAGGCACCTGGGAATTCTACCCAGTAGGGAAGATGAGTTGCAATTAATTACTTGGGGTGTCCATGGTAAAATGCCTTTAGTATTACAGTATTTGTGAACTTTTTCATTTAAAAAAGGCATGGCATGAGAGAAGAATTCTTTTTTAAACTATTTCTTCTCAGAATTTAATGTGCATGGAAACACCTGGGGATCTCAGTAAACCACCTAGTCTGATTCAGGAGCCAGGGGCAGGGCAACAGTTCTAACCACTCCCAGCTGATGATGCTGCTGATGATACAGGGGTGGCACTTTGAGTAACAAGACTTTAAAAGACTGAAGACAATACCTCACAGGTGTGGCTGTTCTCCAACAAGTCAGATTCAAGATGACAAAGGGCATGTTTACCAGAACTGTGTGTGTATTGAGGCTGGGGAAGAGTGAAGAACCCTTTGACATTAAACAAACAAAGGAAGCCTGACATGGGGGATATGGTGTAGATGAAAGAGGGTGCCATAAGTGTGGCAGGTGTGCCACAGCAGACAGATGAAACTGCTATGCAGATGCTCATCATGAACATTTTCCCACTAAAGGTATCGCTTTTTCCTTAAATTAAATGATTTTTAAAAATGCTTAAAGGTTGCCCTTTTGCCACACAGATTCAGTGCAGGGCACCTGTGGATGTGATGCCGCAGATCAGCAAGGCTTTGTCGCCATCTAGCGCTGACAGTTTCAGTTTTTGAATGTTCGTTTTACCAATACTGATTTCCCTGCCACCTCTGAGGAGCACTTGAACCCTAGATCTCAGAAGAGACTTGCCTAAGGGAAGGTAGAACAGAAGTGAGCCAAGAACTCAAGAACTGGTCCTACTCACCAGTCTTAGGTGCATATTATTTCTCAACTTGAGTGGGGGCTGCAACACCACCGACAGTGGATTTGAGAGTGAGTGCCTTTGCTCCCTCCCTTGGTTACCAGCTGTGCTTACCTTCTGCCTTACTGAAAATATCCACAGGCTACATTCTAAAAGAAAATAGAATTTTAAAGAAAACAAAAACTCCCAATAACATCAGATCTGTAAACTTTCACTGCAATTGACACAAATAATGTTTCAGATGCAAGAGCACTCCCTGTGGGCAGAGCAGAACTAAAAGTCTGTGAACTATGCAGTTTCTGGAAGTTCTAATTCTATCCCTTATCTCTTATTCTTGAAAGATGAAGGGGAAACAAGTGTAAGGGTACAATTATCATACAGCTATTCTTGCATATGTGTCAATATCATACAGCTATCCTTGCATATGTGTCAATTCATCAGTCCCAACCACCAAAGACCTGAGTGGGTGATCTGGTTGGTTAAAAGTCCTGTCCATGCCCTGTGACCTCCCTTATAGGGAAGATTCTGTGGGAACAGGCTCTGAGGACTTGTTTTAAAAGTGGTGGTCTCACCGTCACCCTCTTTTTAGGAATGAGACCTGTGATTCCCAGCCGGTGAGGGCATGGCTCCCTTTAAGGGAACATAGTTTGAGCCCAGCAGGAAACATGACTTTGCTGCTATACCCCCCTATTGTCCCAGAGACTGATGCCTTCTCCCCAGGACTGCTGTTCCTCTCTGACCAATTTGTTGGCTGATCCCATGTCAACCAGTCATACCCCACTCTGTTTACCTTTAGCGCTGAGTACAATATTCACACAAAACTGAACCTTTCATTTTAATCTTTGTCCAGAGTCCTTAGGATATACACCTAAAAGAACTAAAAGTCACCTACAGGCCCTGGTTCACCTCCCAACTCCTTCACACCACATCCCCCTGCTCTCTTCTCTCCATCACCAGCCTTCTCTCAGCCTCTGATCTCACCTCCACAAGGTGTTTACACACTCATTGTCCTCTGCTTTCCCTCCCCCTTCTCTCCACCTAATCACATCTTGCTCTTTAGGGAAACCCCTCTCTGACTCCCTGAGCCAATCTCCCTTTTGCTGGTTTTTTGGACACCTTGCTCATGCTCAACATTGACCATGTCTACCAGTTCTGTGTTAAATTTTGTTCATTTTCCAACCCACTGTTACCATGGCATTCCTTTACAATACTGGTGCCAATAGCCACCACTTATTAGTTATCCACTTTAGGCTGCACCCTGAGGAAATGCTTTATGACACCATCCTAGTCACCTCTGAGCAACTTCATGAGAGGACTGCCCATGTTACACAGATGAAGAAAGTGAAGCTTGGAGGGGGTAGGTTACCTGATAGCCATCAACTAGAGGAGCTGGGATTTGAACCCAAAGATTTCTGATGATAAAATCCATACTCTATGCACCCCCCAGTTATCTACTGTAGCACCCACTATTACACTATTCTTCTGACATCTCCGCACAGGGAGGAGATATGAGTTCCCCATACTCAATGTAATCCAATGGCTGACCCACAATAGAATAGGGGTTCAGTCAATGTCTATTTGTTGGAACCTGGCCTGGTTATATGAAACCAAGGTCCCTTCCATACAGACAGAGTCAAGTCCAGGAATCTCTTTTAAAAACCTCCTAACTGGAGACAGACATCAGCGAATAGTTAGTCCTGATTGTCTCTTCTCTCAGTTTGCTGATTGGCCTTGGGCTTCTGCCATGTTTCTGTGGCCTTCCTCCCACTGACAAGGACTGGGAGACTGACTCCCTAAGCAGAGTCTAGGGAAAAATTGGCAAAGAAGCAGCAAAATGGAACTAAAACCAAAATGGAGGGGACAATCAACAAGAAGGATAACGCACTGATAGACTCCAAAGGAGTTGAACTGAAAGCATTCCACAAAGACAAGAATGGAAAACTAAGCAACATGATCTACTGGGCCCCAGGAATTCAGATCCTTGCCCAGGAAAAGGACAATACTACAGAAAAGGAAGAGTCCAATGAGTTAAAACATGATCAGAGAAACAGCAGCGAGAGAGGAGTTGGAGTGACCAGAGTGGGGGGGGGCACACTCAAGGGGATCAACAATTATGTAGATATATGAATAAGTAAAATTTAAAAATAAAAAAATAAAAAACCTCCTAAGAGACTCATTCTGTCAGCTCCAACCAGATCCTTCAAGTTAGGTGCTCCACGGGCAGTAGATGCAAGGCCTGGATGGCCAGAAAAGTCTTTGCCAAAGGCATCTGGGGTAGCTCTCACTTAGGATGTCAATAAGTATAAAAGTGGGGTGTTACTATCAAAGGTGGGAGGGCACCTCTTTAAGAAGAGTTCCACAGCTTCCTTTTTAGGGGAATTTCTTTGAGTCTTTCATAAAATAACATGAATTGGTTGTTGCCACAGAGTTAGGGTAGGCAAGTGGCAATATTTTCTCTAATGGTTCTGGTACCTTCTTTTCATGGGGCCCACAAAACACTCAAATGCTCTGGAAACACCTTGAATGTCCCCTAACCTATGGCACCCTCTCCTCTTCCCTTTGTGGAGTCAGCACAGAACTGACATCCCCAGGACAGCAATGATCCCTTGTGCCTGGCAGTGGTGAATCTAATGAAAAGTTAATTGACTATTCAATATCAGCAACAGGGACTCTGTCAACATTCTCCCACATGTAAGCCTGGTGTGTCTGGTGTGTCAAGACCACAGTCTAAGTCGCTGGTAGGGTGGGAGTGGGAGAGGGACAAGGGTGAGTCCTATGTCGCCAGGATCTCAGGGTCTCAGGGTCTCAATTCCAGGGATCTCAGGCTGGAGAAGGAAGCTTCTGTCTCCATGTGGGCAGGGGGTGAGTGTTGGGCACATGTGCCAGGGTGTGGGCTGGGTGGGAGATCCCTCCTCTGTTTATTCCAACCTCAATCAGACCTGCAGTATGAAAAAATGCAGGCTCTCCAGCTGCAAATATAATGGAGAGGAAAGGAAGTAATAACAGTCCTGGATACAGTCACCACCTGGGTGGGGCAAGCAGCATGTTGGGAACCACTGAGACAGGAAAGTGAGACCAGCAACTGAAGTGACCTGTCACAGATTTCCACCTGCATCATCTCTGGGACTGGGGAACTAAACCTCTGGTCCAGTTATGTGCAATGTGAATGGTGCTCCCTCCTTAACCAATCAATGGGGAAAGAAAGCCACAATGATGTGTCTATGGCCTCATGGCTGGGAATTGGACTCCCAAACCAAGATATTAGAACTGTACGGCACAGAACCAGCAACATGTGACAGACACCAGAAAGGGTCCTAGAGAAGCTCACCTCATATTTGCCCTACAAGTTCTTGACGTGCTCGACCTGACTACCTGCCTCAGCTACTCCTGGAGATCCTAGCAGCATTATCTGTTGCTGTCCATGAGTGCACCCAAGAAAGAAGGGCATAGTTCCAGAAAAAGAAAACACTAGTGGGTCAAACATGGACCAACAGCTTGCAGTGACAGGAGTTGGAGTGACCAGAGGGGGAAAGGGGAAACAGGAGGTAAAGTCGGGGGTAAGGGGTACAATATGGAAGGGAGGAACAAACCTAAGGAGAATGACAGCCGATACAAACTTGACCGATATTGTATGAAAATTACAAAATATTTTCTTTTTCAAAATGGGCAGTCTTTCTTCAGAGATCTTACTGCAAAGAGCTTATCCTAAGGAAATAGCAACGATGTATCTCAAGGTTAACAAGTGGATTTTTGATATGAACACATTTGTAAAAAAAAAAAAAAAATCATGTACACACATCTCTTTAAGGTAAAGTCTAGCCAAATATAAATCAAAATATGAATGTAATTTTACTAGATTGTGAAATTATGATTAATTTCACATTTTGTTTTCTTCTTCAGTGCATATAAACTAATACTGTAATGTTTTAAAATGCAAATATATATTAATATAATTATATACATGCATATATGTTAAAGGAGAAAACCCTATTTTGAGGACTTTTTCATTTCAAAGAATGATCTCCACAGTGTTGTTATTTGCCTGACAAGCATGCAGAAGACAATCCATAGAGATAGGAGAGAAAATATTAACTATTTTAATACTTATTTTTCACCAAAATGAATTGGAGTCCTGATATGCTAGAGCTCATCCAGAAGGGACACCTTACCAAAGGAGTCCCATCTTTATTTCCAAATCAACATGGAAAGACAGTGAAGTGGTGGGTGGAGGGCAGGAAAGACAGAAGTGCTGAAGAAACATTTGATCAATATGTCTATGTCATCAAAAAAAAAACACAAAAAACAGACTTTAGAAGCTGGTGAGAAACAATTGGTATGTTTACTCAGAGATGTCAGGATTTGAACACTGGCTGTCACTTGCAGGTTGCATAAATTCTTAGAGCTTCATTTTCCATCTCCATAAAGTGGGACTTGCTATACCAGAGATAATTTCTGCTGCCCCCAGAGTCCCACAGAGCCCCTAGATAAACACCCCTCAGGCTTCTATGCTGAGCCCAGTGAGTGGCTGGCACACATATCTGAATATTGGTACCCCTCCCATGAGGAACTCTTGTCTCGTGCTCCAGACTCACTGAATCTCCCCTTCCAGTCACCTCACACCTGGAGTTGACTTTGCTGAGGTTCAAGCCTGGGAAGATTTTTCACTGTGCATTTGTGGAGCATGGAAACTTCTGCACACACACACACAAAAAAACCTAGAAGAAGGAAAAGTACTCTATTAGCCAGAAATCTTGGGAACAAGTCATCAAAACTGACTTACTTAAGCAGAAAAGTTAATTATTTTAAGGTTAGTAAATATCTTGCAGAACCAGTGGGAAGACTAGAAATCAGACCTTAGTAGGTTGACGGGAACCAGGAGGGTAGGTGGGCAGGAACACAGCAAACCGCTGTCTGATTGGAAAGCTGTCACTTTGCTGACTTGTGGACACTTGATTTGGAGATTTTAAATTGTACTGAATCTTTTTGTCATTTACGCAAAACTGAAATTTGAGAATAAGAGCATTGAACTGAATGAGCATTGGCCACATGTTGGTTTCTAGCAGTTGGTAAGAGGTATGAATTGGAGTGGTGTGTATAGTTTGTGTCTATGTGTATGTTGTGTGTATGTGTGTATGTCTGTGAGTGTGTGTATGTGTATGCGTGTGCATGTTCAACAATGATTTGGGCATTTGGCTCTCATATTGGGAGATGGACTGTGCCTCCCTCATGGTTTATATCCTGGGGATATTCCTAATGTTGTATGAAGATAATATTTCTAATCCCTTGACCTGAATGGCATTAGAAGTGGGTAGCAAAACCTTTGTCAAATACTGAGATGCAAATATTTGCCATGTATGAAGGCAGAAAAATAGGTTTTGAGGAAACAGATTGGTGTTTCCCTGAACTGGAGGCAAAAGGCCCCTAGTTAGACTTTATCTCTTATTTTCCTCTCTCTTTTTCTCCCCATTGCCACATTTGGAAATGTTTTGCAATATAGACTTAGAGGTAAAAGATTGTTAAGAATGAGGCAGTCTGATCAGCTCAGAGCTTTTAAACCAGACCTCATAAATTTTTGAAGAGCAGACTTTAGGAGGCTTTTTGTAGAATGAGATTTCAGAAATCTCAGAAAAGTGACCAAGAAAGAAGAACTAAAAATATACGTATTTTTAAAAAAATATTTTGAAATAATAAACATTCACATGATTCACCTTTTCAAAAACATTCTAAATAGAACACTGAGATGTCTCCTCTCCTCCCAGCCAGTGTCTCCTAAGCAAGATGCCATGACTGTGTGTCTGGTGGAGCCTTAAAAATGAAAATGCAAACCAGTACAGATGGACTTTTCTCCCTTTTCACAAATGATTAATAATTTTTTACTCCCTGATCTGCATTTTGCTTTTTTAACTAACAAAATAATCTCTACAGTGCTCAGATGCAGTTTCTGTCTTACTTACCCTGTTGCTAAAATAGCACTTCTGCCGGATACTTTCAGTTGTTACTGGCTGACTCTCATCAGGTCTGATTAGATTGTCATTTCTTTTATTTAATAATGTGGTGGAGCAAGCGCATGAGGAGCAGATGTGTCACAGTCAGCTTGCTTTGGCTGGTTGCTGTGCTTGCACTATTATTATTATCATCTGCAAACCGTCACTTCTTGGCAAGAATCATTTAGAGTCACTTGTCTATTTCCTGAGAGCTAGTTTAGTTAAATCTGAAGACCATAAGACTAAATCTATGTAACTGAGCATGCCTAAGTGGAGACATGGCATGATCCCATGAAAGCAAGTGAAGGACAGAGGGGGCCATCCTCTGACCTGGATCACTTTCCTTTGGGAGACCTGGGGCCACGTGTGGCTAGTGCTTGTCTTCCCTATGGCTCAGTAAGGGGTCAGTGTTAACTTGTTCATGGCAACCTGTATGTCTGCCTCTTGCCCATGCCCCTGTCCCACACCCCCCCCAAAGTGATGCCTTACCTTTAAAAGATTTCCAAGGATCTCTAGGAAATCCTGAAGATCACCAAGTCCAGAACCAATAAAATTCTAAAAGTTTCTAATTTCAACTCAATCTCATCATCCTTTTTGTCTTTGTGTATGAATGCTGACTTCTTTCCTTTTGAATGTGTATCTGACTCTCTTTTTGAATTTCTCTTTTGTCATTTTTTATTGTGATTCCAGTATTCTTTTGAAAGTATATTCAAATTGCTTTTCCAAAGAATAACTTTCAAGGCCCTCTCTGCAGGTCCCAAAGTAGTTCCTGGAAGGAAGGAAACCCACCAGGGTTGACATGCTAAGTACAGAGGAGTATGTTCACATAAAAGCATGAGATACCACTTCACATCCACTCATATGGCTATAATAAAATATTCAAACAAAATAAGCATTAATGAGGGTATGAAAAAATTGGAAGTCTTATACTTTGTCAGTGGAACTAGCATATGGTTCAGCCACTGTGAAAACATTTCTGCATTTTCTAAAAAAGTTAAGCACAAAATTATCATATGACAGTAATGCTACTCCTAGGTATACTCCTAGACAGAATAAGCGAAAACAGATATTCAGACAAAATGTATATGTAAAGTTCATAAAGGTAATATTCATATTTACTTAAAGGTAGAAATAATCCAAACATCCATCAACAATGAAATACTTTTCAGCTATGGAAAAGAACAAAGTGTTGACAGATATAAAAACATGGATAAACACTTGAAAACATTATGAAAAATGAAAACAGACAAAAGTAACATATTAGTTACTGCCCACCTGTGACTATGCAGGTACCACTATTTTCTTATTCTTTTCATAATAAGCTTGTGCCTTTAGAATGTTAAAAAAAAAAAGTAACAATATATGATTTCATTAGTGTTGTTAAATAACAAAACACCAGCCAGGTTCATTTTAAAGTTCTAATTGGCCTTATTAAATGATTCATGAATCAAAAAAATCTCATCAAGCTAGTAGCATGATTCTCTGAAAAGCTATGTAATTGAAGCATTTTCATAGGCAGAAAAAAAAGCATGATAGGGGAAATGGGGATTATTTCAGGCTTAGATAACCTTTCTACAGGGAATAGAGAAATATTTGGCAGATTATCTCACCTTCCTTTGGGGAATGGAAAATATCACCTCATTGGTACCTACCAGATCATATATTGGTAGGAGAGATGAAAGCAGAGTTTGGGTAAATATTAAGTCTTCATGATTTTAGCAGAGCACTTCTACTTTGAACCTGCTGTTTTCTATTTATAATGTGACATGTCCAGAATGGGTAAATCCACAAAACAGAAAGATTAGTGGCTGCCCAAGATTAGTTGGGTAGATGGATGAGTGGGTAGTGACTGCTTAATAGGTGTGGGTTTCTTTTTTTTTTTATTATTTTGCACATTGTTTATATTTGCATGGTTGTTGATCCCCTTGGATGTGCCCCCTGACTACCCATGCAGTCACTCCAGCTCCTTTGTTGCAGTTGTGTGTTAGTCCATGTTTAGTCCTTTGGTCTTTTCTATTTCTGGATCTATGTCCTTTTCTGGGTATTGGTGTCCCTGGGACATGATTGACCATGCTCTTTAGATTTCCAGGCTTATCTTTGCCCCAGGCATCCAGTTCAAGCTCGGTTGCCATCTGTTGGTACTTCCCGCTCCTTGCTGTTTGTCTCTTTCATTCTGTGTTCTGTTGTATTTCCCTGTTTCATCACTTGCAGTTCCAGTCTCCATCTTAGGGAACCTGGCTCCCAGCCATTGTCCATAGAAAGTTCCTCCATGGGAACAGACATCAGTCCAGTTCATTGCCACTTTCTTGCTTTGCAACTCTGTTGTGGGGCTCCTGCCCCATTTTGTGATCTTCCACCTCTTTGGTAAAGGCAGGGTGGGAATGTCATGCTGCTCTCTCTGAGGGCATATCTAAACCAGCATTTGGCTTCCAATCTCTGGTATGTTGCAGGTGTAGTTCTGTGCTCTGGCAGCACTAAGGTTGGTGTGGCAGTACAGTGTCCAGTGGTTCTCTAGTCCATATTTCTATTCAGCCCAGAAAATATGTGTGTCCATGGCCTTTATTCATGTCCTGCACTTCTTCTGTGCCTGCAAACTATCTTTAGCAATTTTCATACTCCTGGTGTGGGCTAATTGGAATGAAAGTGACAAAGGGTGCTAGCCACGGCCACCACCCCTACCCCCACACACACCACTCAGGCAGTCGGAGGGCCGCCTGGGCTCTCACTCTCCTGTCCATGCTGCTGAGCAGAGGCCCAGTCCCATCAACCCCCACCCCAAGAAAGGGCAGGGAACTGGTGTGCCCAGGCTGGGGGACAGTCACTGGCTTAGCACCAGGGAGGTCCTGTGGTGGGGCAAGGCCCACTGACCTGTGCGCGACTGCTCAGGCAGACACAGGCTGGGATTTCTCTTTGAGGTGATGAAAATATTTTAGAACTAACTGGAGGTGATGGTTGTTCAACATTGTGAATGTACCAAATACTAGTGAACTCTAGACTGTAAAATGGCTAATTTTATATTACACAAATCTTACCTTGACTTTGACAAAAAAGGAAGGGATGTTGGTCCTATGACTTATTGTCTCCTCATTTCTTCTTCATGCAGATCTTGTTTAAGTGACAAATCAAGCCACTAAAACATGAGTATACAGTTTTGTTTCTACGTCAGCTCTTTTATCCAAGACTCTGATCAGTTACTTTATCATCTCTGAACTCTAAATTCCTCTTGTTCTAACCCTCCAAAGACACTGTTGACCCTTCTGTTGGGTAACAATAATTTAAGGTGAGCTCTTCCTATTTCCAATGTCACTTAGCTGAAAACTTAGCATGCATGAGCTTATTTAATCCTCCCAACAATGCCACAATATGGGGCCATCATTGTCCCCACTTTACACTTGTTGGAGTACGGAAGACTTTCCTAAGGCACCAGGTCAATGGCAGAACTGGAGTGGGAAGCTGAATTACAATGATCTCCAAATCATGATATAAATATAAAATCTAGTTCCTGAGATGTTAATGATATTACTTGAAAAATAAAGTGAGAAAATAAATTAATATAATAAAAAAAACTCTGATAAAAATCCTACAGAAAAAGAACTTTGGCATTGCTTTTCCACAATTCCCTCCAAAAGCAGTGGACCACAGAATCCACTTCCTCTGGCCCTCACTCTCTTGCCCCTCACTTATTCACCTCTCATTCTCTTGCTCTTGTCTCTTTTCTCCATCTCTCTTCCTCTTCCTTTCCCTCTCTCTTATTTAGGATTCTTCTCCTAAAATTTCAAGGACACTACAATTTCTGTGAATATATCAAGTGACTGTTAAGGCAGAGATACCTCAAAGATGAGCAATGTTAAAGAAAACACTGTTCATGACATATGAAAATGACAGGGTAGACTTTCTTCAGGACCATGGAGAGAGATGTAGGAATTGCTGCAATAGAATTACACAGTTGTGGGAGGCATCAGATTCAACTCTGATCATAAGAAAATGAAGTGATAATTTGAGGAGCAGCATAGAGTCATTGGGAAGAAAATTACTAAGAGGAAACATTGGTAAGGGGGCAGGGAGAAAAGGATGACTGAACCTGAATGAAGTTGAACCAGGGTTATCAGACATCACATGGAGGTTGGAGGGGTTGGAGGATGGGGAACTCCATTAAATGTAGAGAAGGTAGGGTAATTCTGAATAAAGCAACTTTAATTCTTGCTAAACATGCAAATACAGACATGAAAACCCAAAATCAAGTCTTTATAAGGAAGAGGATTCAGAGGAACCTGACTATTACAATCAAGAAGAGACTACCAGCAAGTCTTCAGATGAATCCTTGTGCCCAGCTTTAAGGAATTATTAGGAGAAATGCAGGAAAATATGCACAGTAAGGGGACAGCTGAACAAATTGAGGGAGACAACATAATGAGGGCCTCCAGCAGGGATTCACAGGCCAGAAGCTATGCGGAAATCCCCTGCAGAACTAAAAACAAAACAACCTCCACCCTCAGAGGCTCTGAGCAGGGTAAGACTCAGTTTCTGTACCTTGTCAGTCTCCTCAGGTGACTGGTGTACATTCAGGGGAGAACCTGTCATACTGGAAATTTCCTCACTAACAACTGATTATGGTAGAGAGTTCCCCCTTCTATGGACTTCAGGCTTCTTGAGGAAAAGCTCAGCTTTGATACTTCTGACCTCAAAGAGCTATGAGTTGACAAGGTCAGGATGACAAAAAGGGAGAGTAAGCCACATCTTTTCTGACTTCACCAGAGCAGGGTCATTAAGCAGAAATGGCTTCCTCTCCCTGGGAATCCATATTCTCCCATCAAAAGCTAGAAACAGGATGAATGATTATAGCTCCTTATAATCAATTCACTTCCTAGGAACTCCCATCCATATTTCCTAAATAAATGTATTTGTTGCGGATGGCTCTATTTCCAATCAATCCTGTCAGCCCTCCATCTCATAAATGTGTATTTTCTTTTACAAGGCATTGTCTATGTTCTGTTATCTTGAATGTGGTTTTAGATATGTACATCCTGAAGCTTAAGATGTTCTATTTTCATTTTGTCATTCTCCTTGACTTTCTGGGTTCCTGTTTTCCTGGCTCTCAGCCTTCACACTAATAGTTTTCAAAGTGTAATTCCAGGACCATCACTGATAACAACAGCAGGAAATTGGTTAAAAATACAGACTGCTGGGCCCCACCCCAGACTTCGAATCAGAAACTCCTGAGGTGGGGGCAGCCTTCTGTGTTTTAACAAGCCTTCAGTTCATTACTCTGAGAGCCCCATTTTGGAAGAAATACTGTGTCTTTGAGCCTTTTCTTTACATTTCTAAGTGTCAGTGTAATCATCTGTGTTGGGGAAAGTGGTGACTTCTGTTAAGCAACCAATAGAGTCAGTCTTTGAAGCTTTTGATACCCCATCATGTATTAAATGCTATTGAAAGGAAAAACTGGTTTGATCTCCTGGACAGTCTTGGGGGCGTCTATAAATTGGGAGACTGCCAGGCAGCTACTAGAGCAGCAAAATGATCTAGGTGGGACTGTGGGGGAGGATTCCTGGGTGCAAGAGTTTTAGATCTTGGCTTCCTGTAGGGTTTACACAGGTGTTCATTCATTTCACAAAAATTAATGAAGATGTAAATCCATTTATCATGCTGTGGGATGGTAGTTGCATTTCATTAATTTTTTGAAACATGGCTTTTTCAAAAGACATCCTGAAGCACTTCCAGTTGAATCACAAAGCTTCCTACAATAGATGCCTCCTGCAACAGAGGCCTCCTGAAAAAGCTATGTGTATAGTCAGGAAGTGATTGTGAAAGGAAATGTCATCACAAGAGAGAGGAGTTGGTGTCAGGTCCTGGGAGATAGCAAATGACTCTCCATGCCCAGAGGGAGGCAGCACTTCATACAGTCTCTAGGAGGGATCTAAAGGCACCCAGTGAGAGTGGGAACTGGGAGTGTTGGCCCCTGCTAAGAGCATGGGACACTTGGAGGCAGAGTGGCCATGGAGGCTGCTGCTGAAAGGAGCCACCAGGGCCTCCCCAGAAGTCCACCTCCCTGATCTCTGCTACCATCACTGCAGATTATATGAGGCCAAATGTGTTCTTTATAAAGCCACTCCCAACTTTTCATTAGCTTGCTGTTTTCTTAACGAGAAAACTAATCAGAAGAAACCACAAGAAATCCCCAGACTGCCTCTCTCCAGTGCAACCAAATGTGACTGAGCCTGGACCAAATAAAGATGTTTACTGACAGCCTAATAAACAAATGGACCCCTTTGGACGTAACCTTGATGAATGGAGCATCCAGGTGTTTTCAATAATGGCAATAAGCACTACAACTCAAAGTATTTCTGATTCAAGTATAATGCATTATTAGGCCATTAGAGGCTGAGCATGGAGGACCATTTGGACACAGCCCTATCAATAATGCTGCTTCCCAGCCTGCATTTAGGCCCAGGGAATTAGTCATCCTGATATTCTATTTAATAAAAACCTCAAGAAGAAGCATCAAAAATCACATTACATTTTAACAGGGTTACAGCAGCCCTGGAGAACCACAAGTTTAATTTTCATAAGAGCATTCATTCCTCAATTATGTCAGACATGAAAATGTAAATGGCAAATTTAATGCTAACAATATCCCTCAAAGCACATTGGCAGGTAAAGGCACATTATGTTGAGTGGATGCTGGCTGCATATCAAGTAGTCCTCAAAGGGAGGGGAGGGGGTGACAAGGAGGGGGGGGGTTCAGGCTCCTTAGCTGGGCTTCCCCTGGAAAAGCTACACCCCCAAAGCTAGAGGCAAGAATCCCCTGCTCCACAATAGTGGGAGGGTGTGAGTCTAAGGGACCTGGGGTCCAGCACACACCCTGGCATGGATGCCAAGGCACTGTATTTGTTCTATAACAGCAGTTCAAAGATGTCAACAGAGACAATCCAGAGTATAAAAGGCAACACAAGGGACTCCGAGGGATTGCCAGGTATTGTATCAGATGTGAAGTGAAAAATTGCATTTTAAATAAATTTCCATACAGGGACTCTCCCATCCCCCAAGGACTAGACAGGGTTTCTGGTCAAGGTGTGATAGAAAGAGAAGAATATTTCTATTTTTAACGGAAGTTACTGACACCAACCACCAAAGAGTTTTACTGCTTTTGTCCATGTAGAAAATTATCTATGAAAGATGTCCATGATAACTTATCCATTTAAAATGAAAAGTAACCTGACAGAAAATATATACCAGATATTAATTGCAAATATACATATATATAGGAAATCATCAGAAAGATCATACACCGAACTACTAAGAGCATGCAAGCTTTTGCAAGCAATAATGATAATAATAAAGTTTCTTTAATTAAAGGTAGATAACTCCATTACAGAATGTTCATTGGTGGCTAGAGAGTCACAATGTTCAAATGTGGTTTGTCATCTGTCTGATGACAAGCAGTTGTGCCATGCCTTTTGAGTTACTCTGTGGCAGTAATTAAGATCATAATCATAAAGCATAGGAGCAGAAAGAAGTCTTAGGTACAATCTGGTCTTATCCCTCCCTTCACTTCAGAGAAAACTAAGGCCCAATAAAGTTCATTCATTCAACAAGGATTTGCCTTGAGTCCAGGGCATGATCCAAGTCAGACTAAATGGTCTCTAGTAACTGGACTCTATGTCACCTGACAGGTGACAGTAAATTTTATCAGACTTTCCTTTCAGTGAATTATGTTGGAAGTTCAACTTTCAAAAGATCTATGCAAATATTTTTATTTCAAATAATGTAATGAGTCACTGTTGCAACTATTTTTTCACTCTTTTCATATTAGAAAGCTTTTAGAAAGGTTAAAAAAGAAAAATTTCAAACTGTACTACTTTATAGTTAGTGGTCCATAGAGAAAACACAGTAATGCAGGTAAACAATGACAAAGATAAGCTGTTGTTGGAATCCTATCTCTGCAACTCTTTTTTTTTTTGTTGTTGTTTTTTTTGAGACTAGTTCTTGCTATTTTTGCCCATGGAACCGCAGGCTCTCATTGCCCGGGGTACCACAGACTCAAGCAATCCCCAGCCTCAGCTTCCCAGGTAGCTGGGATTACAGGCGTGCACCACCACGCCCAGCTATTTTTTTTGGAACCAGGTCTCACTATGGGCCCCAGGCGGGACTCGAACCGCGATCCCTAGCCCCTGCCGCTTCATAGGCTGAAGCTTACAAGCACGAGCCACCGTGCCCAGCTTCTGCAACTCTTTACAATTAAGCAAAATGGATTATCTCTGAATCCCAGTTTCCTCCCCTGAAAACTGGAGCTGATAGTAATTGTTTTTAGACTTTTTAAAGCACATACCACACTGTACCTCCATGCCCACAATGATAAGGCTGGCAAGACAGTGTCTGCCTTAGAGGGTGTGATGCTGGGAGATGGCAACCCCTCAGTTGGGATGAATGTCTGAGTTTGCCACATCTGCCGGTAGGCTTGGACTACTCCATGAACAAGCACATACTCCATGGTGTATGTGGGCTACACTTTGGGAACAGATGCTTAGAGAAACAGCAGCTGCAGCATATAATTTGGTGGTCTCAACAACCACAACTAGAGAAAATTAAGCCTCTGCAATAAAATTTTCCTCTGAAAAATGCTTTGCTTCTCTTTATATTTGGGATTACATTTGGGAAGTGAGGACTACTAATTTTTGCATTAGAGGCATTTTACATACTCATGAATAGATGAGGGTATTACCCTCACCTGGGTCAAATTATTAAAAATGACAGTGTCTCAGGCAGGAAGAGTGCCAAGTTCTAGCAATACTACATTTTTACAAGTCAGTGCCTGCTTGAAAGTTTACCACAGTTTCATATGGGATATTCAGATAATTGAATACCCCACTAGGATGTATGGAATCACTATCTCCCCAAAGTAAACCTATACCCAAAGCAGGAAATTAAATAGCTTATTTTAGTCAATAAAAGTACTATAAATTAGCTGGATCCATATACTCATTGCCATGCTTATCTTGCCCTAAAGGGCAGTGTTGCTGCCCAAGAAACCCTTACATTCTGAGAATAAAGGAGGCCCACGCAGCATAGAGGCTCGCCTGCAGGAGTGTCTATGCGGAGAGATGAGGGTCATTAAGTACCCTAGAAGTTATCTCTTGGGGTTCAATCAGGGATTTCCATGGTTATTTTCAAGAAGACAAGGGGATTTGTGAATACAAGGCATCTTTTGTCTCTGCACATATTCTAAGGTGCATGTTTTCAACCAAACATTGTTAGAATACTAGTTGATGCAACCATGATCAAAAATAGCATGGAGTCTCCTCAAAAAAGTTTAAATAGAGCTATCCTGTGATTATTGTAATCCTTCTTCTGAGTATACAGCAAAAGAAATTACTATCTCAAAAAGATACATGGATTCCCGTGTTCATTATCTTGGCTATTGAAAGAACCTGTGCTCATCAATGGGTGAATGGCTACAACCTGTGCCCATCAATGGGTGAATGGACATGGATACAACCTTTGCCCATCAATGGGTGAATGGATAAAAAAAAAAATTGTCACACACACACTGGAATATTATTCAACCATTAAGAAAATAAAACTTGTCATTTGCAGTAACATGGCTAGAATTTAAGGTCATTTTTTTTTAGTTGAAAGAGGCAAGTTTAAGAAAAATGAAAAGTAGATGGGAAACCTAGACACCCTGGACTCCTAGAGTCTAGGGTGGGGAAAAGAGATTATCCAAACGTAAGGTCATTGTACAAAGAAATAAATTAAACAGAGAAAGACAAATATGTATGATTTCATTTATATCTGGAGTCTAAGAAATAAAATGCCAAAGAGTGGACTGATAGCTACAAGTGGAAGTGGGGGAAATAGAGAGATTTTAACCAAAGGAGATAAATTTCCAGTTATAAAATATATGAACAAGTTCTAGGGATCTGATATTCAGCCTAGTTATTACAGCAAGCAATATTTACTGAAAAGTTGCTGAAGAGTATATCTTAAATATTCTACACAAGGACAAACAAAATATGATTTGGTGAGAACAAGATGTATTAACTAACTTAATTGTGGGGATCATTTCAAAGCAAATATATGTATCAAACCATCACATTGTGCACCAAAATTTTTCGTTATCTTGCATCTCTATTTCTCAATTAAGATGGGGTAAATTAATAAATTTAAAATAAAAGGGCAAGGAAATACATTAGCATCTCCAATAATTATGGTCAGCAAGATAAGAAAAAGAAATACATAATTCAGGCAAAGTTTAAAATAAAATGGCTTTGTATTTCCCAAGAACTGAGGTTATTTGTCAGAACAAAAGCAAACAATTGAAATTCTTCTGGTATGAATATGAGAGTTTAGAAAAGTATCATTACAATGAAACATATTCAAATGAAGAGTTTCTTATCTAGCCAGCATCAGCAACACAGAAAATATAATGTTTAAAAAGATAATCTTAGTAACTACTAAATAATAATAACTAATGATTTGAAAGCATAAAAAGACAATTATAAAATTTACTGAGGGATAAAAGTCTATATGACACACATATTCCTATATAAGAAAGTTTCATTATTTAAAACTGCAAATTTTATGGAACTAGAAGGACTCATATTAGCAGAAATAAGCCAAAAAGAAAAAGAGAAATACAGGATGGTTTCACTTATATGATGGATATAGGGAAAAACAAACAAATGAATAAGAAAAATTAGAAAAAACCAGTGGGGTTGAATGATGGAGTGAGAGAAAAGGGGGGGAAAGGCAGGGGAGGCAAAGGGCACAAAAGAGTAGGATGGTTAACAGGTGTTAGGGAAATGGGAAAACCCCGGGATACACAATAATGTTATATATATATATATATACACACACACATACATCTATGCAAAATTTAAAAAAAATTCAATTCCAAAAAATCAGCCATCACAGTCATACTTGACATTCTCTGTGGATATCTCTTCTATCCTATTCCCCATTATACATTCCCAGAAATAATAATCGGTACATTGGATTTGATGTTTATCATTCCTGTGGTATTTGAAACTTTTAAATCACACATATGAGTAAATAATATATTATTTTGCATGATTTATAATTTTGTAATTATGGTATTGTAATATATATACCTGTGTGTGACTTGTTTTCTTCCCACAAAAAATAATTCATTGACTAATTTAAAAATAAATAAAAATGGTAATTTTAAAACCAACTGGCTCCATGTTAAAAAAGCAAAATTCATAGTTTTTTGTTTTTTTTTTTTAACTTTCAGAGTTCATTTCCTTCACCCTGGTCCTTGGAAACCATTAAACTTTAAACCATCTGCTTTCCTGCAAGTGTCATCAAGCATCAAAGTGGGCACTGGTCTATCAGCAGGAATGACACAAATGAATCAACACAGCTTGGCAGGGCCCTGGCACCTGAGTAGGCAGGTTGGTCTGAACACTACATTCAGAGCCAAGATCCCTAGGAGGCCACATAGGAGAGCAGAAAGCAGGTATGCAATGGAGTTGGAAAGATTGCCTCAGAGCCAAGTTCTGGTGCTCCCAGATTGTGTTCAGTGACTTCCTGCAGGCAGTATCTTACAAACCCATTTCCCCCTATCTAAAGTGGAAAACATGTTTCTGCCTGCTCAGGAGTGTTTTAAGAGTCATAGGAAAACTGAAAGAAAAGTGATTGACAAAGTCTTACAGACTTTACAAATGGAAATACAAAAGAATTCTAGTACACAAACCCATAGTTACAATGTGTAGCTACAGAAGTGAGATTTTCCTCATTCTTTGCCCCTTCCTTCAAACGCAAAAATGGTATCATGTGTTAAATGTTGAACCCCAAAGGACTCATCCACCCCACCCTAAATCTGTAGTTGCGATGTTATTTGAATAGAAGATCTTCCACAGATGTAATTTAGTCTCAAGATGAGATCATTTAATTTATACAGGTAGGTTGGAGTTCTGATAACAAGTTTCTGATAAGAGGAAAAGACACAAATATAAGGGAAGGTGATACAACAGCTGAGGCAGAGTTGGGAGTTGCACACTAGCCAAAGAACTTGCGAGTCACCAGAGGCTGAGAGAATGGTGAGTAACAGATCCTCCAAAAGCCTTCAAGAGGAAACAACCCCCACCAATATCTTTATTTCATACTCTTGCTTCCAGAACTGTGAGGGAATAAATATCTGTTGTTGAAAGTCATCCAGTATGTTAATTTTTATGGAGGCTACAGAGAAACTAACAAAAATGGTTAAATGGAAGTTGACTACATCTGAAGAGTATGTTTGAAACAGGACACATGAAACTCAATTTTGATATCCTTGGGTGGTATCAAAGAAAATAATCGACTGACACCAACATTTAACAAGAGGTCTGTATGACATACAAGGAGGAAGATGCATGCATTATAAAGAAGGATGCTGTGGGCATGGAAAACAAACAGGGTTCAATTGTGAGTCTTAGGTCATTGTCTCAAGGGCAGGTGTTCTGAAGGTACATGGCTTGTAGTTGAACATTCCTCTCACGGCCCATCCTGACATTACAAAGGGAGCAGCAACATGGAGTCAGTCACCTATCAGAGATAAGAGATCCTTCAAGAACACAGAAAACCAGCTTTGAAGAGGATACTCTCACCAGGTGACTTAAGAAAAAAGGGAAAAAAAGGGATAAGTAGACAAAAATCCCTTTTCAAGTCAGAGAATCAAAATATAATCATTAACACTTCTTGTTGCTCGTCCACCACCACCCCCCAAAGTCTTATGTGAATGTGCATGCCTGGGTGTGTGTGTGTGTGTGTGTGTGTGTGTGTGTGTTGCAGGTGAAGGGAGTGATCTCTCTCAGATAACCAAAGACTTGATTGCTCAGGTACAAATAAGGAATATTTTAAACATTACATTTTAAAGGGGGGCTTTACAATGTTTATGTAATATTCTAGAAGAATCCATCATCTGGGCTAAATGAGTATTTTTCTCTAAGCTGATAGATCTTGCTTAGTGTATCAGCCTGCTCCCTCCTCATGGACAGTGCTTTGTCCCCACTAAGAAATTTTGGTCATAGAGGTAATTACCAGAGTCTGAAGTAGAGAATTTTCAAAATCTAGAATCCAAAGAAAATTACCAATCATCAAGATGCTTTGGGAGACTATTGTTTCCAAGTTTTACTGATTATATGTTATATGATCAAAAGTATTGACAATTCTGGAAACTCAGAAGAAAGGCCTGGAGGGCTTATCAAGAGGAATTCAGCTTGAGGGGATGTCAAAGGGCAACATGGAATGAGAAGACCAGCAACAATATATCCAACTGTTGCTCCAGACCACACACAGACTTTCATGCTCAGGCTTTACTCAATACTGCCACTCATTTCCATCAGTGATTTCTTCAGATCATTGTCTTCAGCTGCCCCAAGAATAACTACCTTAGAGAAACTGAGGCAACTGAATGGGGATTAAATAGCTATAAAAAAGTGAGTTCTTGCTTTAATGGGATAAAGCATCCCTAAGACATTTTTTGGCATCTGGAAAATGTTCAGTTCAGAATATGGGAAGAATAAGGAGAAAGCTGGAGAGTTCTTTCCATAATGGTAGAAACATTTTCATTTCCCTGCCCAACCATAGGAAAGGTAGAGCTGAACAGGGAGGAGGGGTAGCTGGAGAGGAGACTGGAGGAAGGAGAGTAAGAAGACCTGTAGGAGACACATGGAGCAGAAAGACGAGAAGAAGCTGCACTTGCTTCTCAGCCTTGGACTTGTATCAGGGACTTGGGAACATGGAAGGAGACAGTAGAAATACATGTGGGTGTGAGACCCATGAAGAAGTTAGTAATGTCAAATTTTGTCTTGATTTTGATTTTGTTCCTTTCATCCCATACAAAATTATACAAAATGTCTTTAAACAGAAACACAGAGGAAACAAGAAGATAACCAATCAGTTGGCATGCATGTAATGGCCAGAGGTTGACAAGACTCTACTCTGCCTCTCTGCTAGGAGTGATGACTTGCTAATTTGGTATTTGTGATGATGCTAGAAGACATAATTACTGCAGGCAATGAGTATCTGGAGATGGGGCCTCTCATAATCAACTTCACAGCAAATACTAATTCCTGATGGCACATACTTTCTCAAGAGCATGCACAAAAGGTTTACTGGGGACTTGGTGGGAGATTTTCTGTAGAGTAGTCTCAAGGAAAGTACAAAAAAAAAAAAAGATGCTCTTCTTCTCCATGAGGTGTTGGGTCTACTAGAGATCTAATTATTCAGAGACTCCTGGAGTGAAGTTAGAATGATTTGCTTTTTATAAAATCATCTCCTGACCTTAAAAAAATAAAGAAAATAGGAATATTTTCCCAAGACTGAAGAACTCAGTGGTTGAGTTTTGTTTGCCATTCATTTCTGCCCTCTCCATTTTTCCCACAGAATTACAGAAAGTTTTCCTGATAACAATGTTTGAGGCCAACAACATGATGTCTGTACCCAAGACCCATGACCACTGAAGCTGGGTCCACCCATTAAGGGCCAGTCACTGGCTTTAAGTCCTAGAAAGGATTAGCACCACAAAGCATGATTCAGCCTAAGGATATTTTAGAAAATAGCCAGGCTGACAGTTAAACAAATTCCTCTCTGGAGACTGGCTATTCTAGGGCTTAAAATCATTACAGACTCTCAGCAAAGAACATTTCTCAGTTCCAGAGAATATATACAAAAGTATATGTTTGGTGATATTAGTAACAACAAAAATGATAACGATATTTATCAAGCACTTCCACAGTGCCAAGCACTAGATCCAGTGCTTAGCTTGTTGTGAATTATAGAGGTTCTATACTTCAAAGCCAAGCCTACTAAAGCAGAAAAGGTTTCAGAGAATCTTGGAATTTCCTTAGTTATTGATGTAAAACTAAGCAGCATTGGTTCAGAAAATCTCATACTAGAGATATGTATCTTAGCAATAGTTGATCATGAAGAACTTGACAATGATCCTATTATATTTATTCATAGAAAAGAATAATTTTTTTGGTCATCTACTACAGGAGAGCAGGTTGAGTTCGAAGCATACCTAGTAGAAGAGGATTTCTGCCTACAGGAAGGTACAACTAGCATAGAGGAAATGCAATCTGAAATAACCGAAAAAAAAAAAAAAAGCCTGTGACTAAGAAATGAACTGCTGTATTAGCAAAAGCAGTTAGAGGAATGGTGAACTCTCCTGCACAGGAGACACTAAGAAGCCTCTCAGAGGAGGATTTTGAACTCTGTATGAAAGAAAAGGGCATGGGAGATGTGCTGGGTAAGTGGGAGAAAGGAGGTGGGCTTCAGAAGATAGGTAAATGCAAGGGAGTCAGCAAGAATCCAAGAAGCCACAGGCACTTGTGGAGAAAAGCAGGCCCACCATTTGTCATATTCTAGGCACTGAGTTAGGACCAGCATACAAGGATGGTTAATTAAAACCATCCTAGTTAATCAAAACCACCCTGTCCTGGAGGGGCCATACTACAAGAGGCCATACTTCCATGAGATGGAGGCAAGTACTGAAATGGAATGTGCCTACTGCTTATAAGTCTGGTTAAGAAACATATGAGCAGAACTAGAGACAGCATTAATTTACACGTTGGCCCAAGGTCACTCTATCATGGGCCAGCAGCTGGTTGCAAGCTGAACTCAGATTCCTACTTCAAACCTCCTCTATTCAGAGCTTTTCCACTTCAATTCCTGTCTCCACTCCTATAAGGAGGGGACCCAATGCACTGTGAGTCTTCAGTTATGAACCCATCAAAAATAAAACCAAAGCTAATATCTTGGAAAAGACAGTGTTGCTTATTTCTGATAAACCTAGTTTTGGACCATTATGCTTATTTCCATGGGTAGGTGAGCTCCTGATACTGAATTGCAGTTCTCAGAGGGTGAGTCCAGGCAAAAGAGTCAGGGCCTGCTGGTGAGGAAGGACTGAGCAAAGTATGCTATCCTATCTATGGTGAGTTCAACAGTTCTTGTGAGATCTCCTACTGTTTTTTGGTACCTCTGTTGGTAGGGGGTATCAGAGTAGGAAGGAAAGGAGAGGCCAATTAGTAGTCACAGAAACATGTGACTTTGGCTGTTAGGCTTTCCTCTGAGCCTACACACTCCTTTCCTTGCATGGCTAAGAAAAAAACCCTTTTAATGTAGCGTAGCATCTATCTCCTTCCAGAAAAACTGAGGCACAGTGTTACTTCTGCCTCCTTCTCAAGAGCCTGGACTCAGCAGAGTCAATTAATCCAGTGAAACAGTGGATCTGGGTTGGAACTAGTTCTGCGGGGCTCTGTCTGATGCCCACTTCTGCTCTTACCCACCTCACTGGGATGAGTGTGTGCCAAATGCACTGGGAGAAACTCCTTTATGAATCTTACTTAAGGCAAATCTCATAACTGTTCTGACTCTGCCTACTTATCTTAATATGGGGCTAATACTTTCCTAACTCTGAAAACAGTGAGGATTTGGTGAGATGATCATGAAATCATGCAGGCTGAGATATTCTGAAAATTGAAAGGCAACATAGCATTAAGGGATCATTATTCATGTTACCGCCAAAATGATAGTCATAAAACATACAGCATGGAAAAGAAGGAAGTCTGGAAGTCTCTTCTAGCCACATTACTACCTCCCATTGCAGCCTAGAGATTCCCAGCAATCCCCAGGGCCCAGTCTAGTGGTGTGTGTGTTGGAGTTGGGGGGGGGGGGGCAGAAATGCAAGCCTAAGGGCAAGGAAGATTGGCCCTGAAAAAATGGAACTTGTCCTGTTCTCCATTTCTTTCATTCCCGAAATAGCAAGGCCCTCTCAACAGGCTCCAAGGAGCACAGTGAAGCTGCTATGTTTGATTTTACTCAGGAGTTATCAGCAGGGAAGAGTAGCTGCAGAGCCCCTCTGAACAGGAATGAGGATCACATGTTTAATTCCCTGACTTAACTAAGCATGCCTTTAGCTAGCCTGCCTTTAGAAAGAGTAAATATTTTTTAGAGGGTCAAGTAAATGATCTTGTTTCCTAAATACATGCAGGCATGGGGTCTGGAAGAAGAAATATAGGTTCAGATTAGGTCCAGGAAGCAGGGACAAACATTTGAGCCACAGTTGTGTATTAACCACGGAAAACTGGGCATGTTTACAGTTTTCTCCTTACTCCTCACAGCAGCTCCATGAAGGAAACATCAACATCCTCACTTTGGTATAGCTGAAGGAGGGGGGAAGCTTGGAGAGAGAGGGTGGCAAGTAACAGACCTGGGGATGAAGCCCAACTTGCCCGCTTGTAACCCGCCTGCTGTTTCCAGGACAGTCTGCTCAGCTGACATATTTATGAACCACTGTCATTTCCAGATGACTGAAGAACATGCTATCAAATTCCAGGGCTTCATCTGTTCAGAAATGGAACTACTTTCTCCCCAATATATTATAAGAGTAGCTCTTTTAGGCAATAAAAAGGTTGCTGTTGACTTTTCCAACTCATTCCAGAAAATAATGAGCAATAACCTTAGACTCTAACACAAATGTTCCTGCTTTCCCTGGTTTCAATTAGCCTTCACTTGCTAGATTTGGTCTGCACCATGAAGCTGCCAAAAGGTGGAGATATAGCTATCAAAGCAAATTAACCAATTATTAGAAGTCACACATCTAAACTAGGATTCAACCTTGGTAACAGACTACAGCCCCACAGGACGACAGATGGCTTCAGCAACAGCAATCTTTCACTGGTCTCTATTCCTGTAGCTCAGGATTCCTCTGGTTTATGGGTACACATCCCTGTCTATTGCCCTCTCACGGTTTTCCTTGTGAGGGTTTGTGCTGTAACCCAGCATTAGAAGTGCTGGCAATTTAGGCTTAAAGTGGAAGGGGAGATTTGAAAAAAGATCTGGAAGAAAGCATTAGGCATATTAAGAAAGAGAGAGACAAGAGAGAAACAGTAAGAGAGAGAGGGGTTACTTTGCCTAGAGTAGGAAGATGCAGTCAAATGCAATCAAGACCTTATATTTGATGCAGAAATCCCAAAAAATTTCAATTACTAGACATCTACTATGTGGTGGACACTGGTCTGGTACTTCTCCCACATTATCCGGAAAGGGCTGCTTCTTCCAGTATACCCCTGCTGTAGACCCACTGATACCTTTACTGAGACAACAGAGGAATGAAAATGAGGAAGAAGAGAGGAGAAAAGGAGAATAATAGGGCAAGGCAAGGGTGGGCAACTACTATTCATTGTGGACATACATGTGGCATGTTAGCCATGTTACAGGAATGACAGCATTTCTCCTCATATCTCCTCTGCAGACTGCAAAGGAAACATGAATATTTCCATCTGAGAGTTGAGGAAATTGTAATTCAGATGAGATCACACAAGTAATCAGTACCATCACACTAATTTGATTCTGGGCTGATAAACGGGGCTAAAAGAGTTCTATTAGGGAAAAAAGAGAAATAAAATTTCTTTGCTCCTGAAATAATCATGTTACTATGGCAAAAAATTGGAGTTCAATCAAATTATTGAGATACTTTCCTTCATTATCAATTTATTTTCATATTCTTTGTAGATAGTCCTGTGGTTTGATTCCATTGTCACATGACACAGTAACACCCAAAATTACTTCACCCAAATTGTAGTCACTTCATTTCTGTTAATATTTTTACACTTTTTAATTGAAGAAGAACACGAATCATAAATGTAAAGAGTGATGAGTTTTCCCAGTGAACGGATTCTGCAACCAGCACTCAGACCAAGAAAGAAACATTATCATCCTTCTACTTTTCCTCGGGCCCCTTTCCAGTCACCATCCTTTCAAAAGTAATCAATATTCTAACTTCTAACACCATAGAGTAAGCTTTACCTATTTTTAAACTTTGTCTGAAAGAAAAATACAGTATTTACTCATTTGTACCTGGTTCCTTTTGTTCAACATTATTATTTGTGATAATTGTCCATATGGCATAAGATAGCACTTTATTACTTTTCATTTCTATGTAATATTCATTGTATTGTTGTTTTATCCTATGTTCACTCTACTACCAAAGAGCTTTGTAGCGCTCTCTATTAAGCACATTGCTGTCATGAACATTCTAGCACATATCCTAAAGTGAATGTATATACTAGCATGGATTTGAATGCAAATGTAAAGGCAAATCCCTGCTCTTTCAACCTTCCCTTACTAATGGGTTATATAAAATGGAATGTTATTAATTAAAAAAATCCTTTGGAGCTACTTGATGAAGGAAGAAGAGGCAACATAACTTTAACTTATAACAATGTCTGGTGTTCAGACTTATGTCCTTTGTGGAACTGTTCCTCCTAAGAGGAGAGAGCTGCCAGACCCAGGGTCTTGGGTAAAATCAAAGAGAAGAGCAGACTCTGTTATTGCTCTTCTACCATGAATGGTCATTATGACACATAACCAAAGTCAGTGGTGCAGTTACTAGAAGATGGAAACCACTGTCCTATTTCTAGGTAGCACGTGAGCCTGGATAGTGCTGCCAGTCACCCTGCATAGAATTTCCTCAGCTGAGGTGGCAATCAGCCTTCAAGGTCAATCATGACTTGACTACAGTTGCATTGTTTCAAAGGTGAAAATCAAAATTCTTCCCGGAAGAGGTATTGAGGTCAAAACCAAGTTCATTCTTGGGGTCAGAGAACCTCAGGAACCAAGGTCCAGAGTCAAAGGCAGGGAAGGATCTAAGGAAGCAGGAAAACTAAAAGTTGGCTGGACATAGTCTCAGATTAACAAATGGAGGTTTGGTAATTTTACCTGTCCCAAGTACTCAGTGGACGAGTAGAGTAGAATTATGCCAAAGAACTCATCCTTGACATGCTCATATTTTTTAAAAGTAATTAATGTATCATTCTAGTTTCTACCCAGTTCTCAGTGCTATGCAAAGAATATGGTGGGTTCCCATTGAATGGTAGTTGAAGCATATAAACAGAATGTCTTAGTATACCTAGATATTGAAGTCTCTAGATTTACAAATCTTGACCCCACCTGAACGGCCAGCTTTTATCCCAAAAGAGATCCCTTCCTTTTTGTTAACCACCAAGACCTGTAGTTTGCACAACATAACCTTCTCCTAGCTGATTTTCTGCATCAGCACAAGAAATCTGGGCTCACCCTCAGAGAAAAAACTAGAAATATGAACAGAGGAACGCTATAACCTAGTTCCTTATCCTCAGAGGGAAAAACCTAGGAGCAAATTCTATTTCACAGAAGCCAAGCCATGTGGCCAAGCTACTACTGAGCCACTCACCAATTCAGCCTGGATGCCTCATCCACAATTCAGCTCTGGCGATGGAGAGGCATTCATGGAATGTTCTTCCTTTTGCACCCAATTCCCTCTACTATGAATTGATTCCCAAGTCTTCAAATATTGCTCTAATTTCAAAACAGATGCCTCAGAAATTGCTAGTGACCAAAACAAATGAAAGAGTCAGAAACCTGAAGAGGAAAGAGAAAGTTCTACATGAGTAAATCAGAGACATGATCAGGAACCAAAACTACCCAGAAACTACAAATATTTAAAAACCACTTTCTATAAAAATAAAATATTTTCCATATATTTTGGAACTACCTTTTGCCTATTTATTTAGATCTTACCTTCTTCCAAAAGTGAAACTTAAATTACATACACATACATGTCCATTCCATGGAAAGAGTAATAAAGTGGAGTGATAAATATGTGTCCTTGAGAAAGAAGACAGCCCGTTCCATTTTCAGGGCACCCCATGAATCAGCTGTGTGGTTTGGGTTGTTGCTTCTTATCTCAGTTTTGCACCCTATAAAACAGAGGTGATAATAGCACCTACCTCACAGGAACACTGTGTGGACTGACTTCTACTCGAGGACCAAGATTACATGGCCACCTGTTAAGTGCCAAGATCAAGTACTTGCTTGTACTTAAATTCCATACATTTCACAACAGTTTTATAAAGCAGATATCACTATTTAAATTTCATAGGAACTCGGAAAGCTTGAGTCATTTTATCAAAACACATAAAGTAAGGAGAAAGCTGATATTTAAATCCAGTTCCTCCTGATAGCAAAACCATAAAGTTGTAAAAAGGCTGCACTTCAGCTCCTAGACATCACACCACATTCTCTGTATGCTCAACCACTACTTTCTTTGAACTATTACAGTGCAGGGACTTCTACACCTATGGAAAACATCATTCACTTTGAATGCCTAGTGGTTTGACTTCTGTCCACTCAAGATGTTAAGAGAGACCGTGCTCATGAAAACAGACTTTATACAAAGCTAAAAATGCACACATATCTCTGAAATATCTTCCTTTAACAATGCTTAGGGATTGTTTATTTGGGTTAGGCTGCATTTCAAATACTTTGGTTTGTTTACCCTGAGATAAATCATAGATTAATACAATGCAAGTTCATACAATAATATTCAAGTAATAAATGACAGGTATTTCCATTAACTCAGTTCATCTTCAGAAAAATATTATGAGATATTTGCTATCTCCACTAGATAGATGAGGAAATCAAAGTTTCGAGAATAAACTATTACATAGCTCTATTGATAGCTGCATGATAAATTATATCTAAATTTAGTAGCTTAAAACAATAAACATATGATCTTGCACAGACTCTGTGGGTCAGGAGTTGGGAAATGACGTAGGTTGGTATTTCTGGCTTAAGTGTTCTCTGCAGGATTCATTCAGACTACCATCAGATACTGCAGTCATGGGAAGACTTGAGTGAGGCTTTCCTTCCAAGGAGGATAGTCCAGGACCAGGTTGCTGGTGGAGGCTTTTCCCCATGAGGGCCTCTCCATGAGTGGGCTCCCTCACTGTGAGTGATCCACAGCACAGAAGGTGAATGGAAACTGATCTGCCTGGCTACCCAGGACATCACTTCAAGCACAACCTGTTAACAGCTCATGGCAAATCACTAAGTTGAGTGCACATCCAGGGAAGGGAGAACTACCCTCTAATTTTTCAAGGAAGTATGTGAAAAAAATGTACAACATATATTAAAATCACCCCCAAGCTAGAAATAAAAGTCTCATCTTTTTTTTTTTTTTAACTATAAACTGCAGCTCTTTCCTGGATGCCCAGAGCAGGAAAAATGTGGCATAAATGTTTCAATGAAAACCTCCACTTCCATAGTGAGCACCCTAAACAATCCCCATGGGTACATACTAGAAGCACCCATAATGTGGCGTGGCCTCCACCCCAGAGATTCTAAAGTAATTAGTCTAGGGTACACTGGAGACCCAGGGACTTTGAAAGCTCACAACCTGTTCTAATATGTACAAGTCTGAAAACAAAACAAGCATATTAATAAAATTTTCAGAGCAACTAATCCCCAGACATTATTCAAAATTTGCTGCTCTTTTTTCAGTGTCACTTGCAATTCAATTTTAAATTGGCTTCTCTCTGTAGCTTTTCTCATTTGAATTAAATGGCTCGACCCATCTAAGTCAATAAAAATCCCACTATTTTATGTATTTTTGCAATTCTAACATACATTTTTCAAAACCATTTCTAAAACCCTCTTTCTTTCCTACACTATTCACTTCCCTCTATAATTTCTCCCATTTTCACAAAAGTATGACATCACATTGGAGTAAATAGAAAGTTCTGCTGTTCCTAGAGCTTTACTAACCCATGAAGAGCTTTCTGTGTTCCCAATAACTGTGTAATCCACTTTGCAGTACATGCATAGGAGCAAAATAAACTTAGTGACCTGAATACTTTTTGCTAATGACACTATGAAAAATGAAAGCAAATAAGAAGAAATACAAACAACTGGCTGCTTTCCACATACTGAGCATAGATTTTTATACAGTGGAACCTTCAGTTGTGTATGATGTGTATAGAATGAGTTTCAATTAAAAATAATTTTTCATTATAATGAAATGCATTTCATTAGAACAGTATTCTCATGCATCACAGTAGTCTATAAATATTTCTTGATTAAATGAATGAAGTAATGAAGTCAAGACTTCTGAAAATTGATTTATTTTTTGTTGTTTGGATTTTTTTTTTACTGAACTAAACAGCTGATAGGGAGTCTGGCCAGATGGCAGGAAAGTGAAGACACCAAACCACGTCCAACGTAGACATACAGACATACTTCAGCAGAGCAAAGTTAAAAATCTCTGAAGGAAAAATAAACAACCACAACACGCACTAGGAGCCATGGTAGGAAAAACTTAAGGTGAACTGTGTTTTTAGTGATACTAGGGCAGTAAAACCCACAAGAGGGAAGGGTGTCTACTGTGAAAAAACCCGCTACAATTGTTGACACAAGGATACATGTCAACCTAGGGCCCCACTGAGATGGAATACTGTGCTGCTAAGGGGACTTCACAATTGGCACTTAGGACAAAGGGGTAGTGCTGGGAAGATACAGGAATAAGGGTGCAGTGTAGGAGCTGATGACTTGAGCCTGAAGCTCTCCATCTAGAACAACTAGAACTTAGCCTCTAGGGAGAAACAGGCTAGATCACCTGTGTCTCCTCAGAGATGAGTAGATGATGCTACTGCTTGAGACTGGGGTAGTCAGGACACCTGTCAGTTCCCACATCAGGGCTAAGATTTAAACATTCAATGGATACTTGCATAAACCAGAGTTTAAATTCCTCTTAACATGATCAGTCACTGAAGGATGAAGCTCAGTGCTGGTCAAAAAAGAGAACTCCCTGTCTGTGATCTCCTATCAACCACAACCTGTGTTCAAAAATAGCCTAGAGTGCAAGTAGGCACAAGACTACAAATGAAGCAAAGACTGAGGAGTCGGCCTGGAGGAGCGGGGCACTGCAGATCACTAATACTAACACACAACTCTAGTACTTAGAGCTCAGTAGGAAGCTCACCCCCATGGAGGTGGTCCTCTGGTGCCCCACTGCCCCAGTCCTCCTTCGTACCTGCTACCCACCACTGGTACCAGTTCTCTGCCTACTTCAAGAGGTACAAAGTCAACAGGCTAAGAGTATATCCCTACCACAAACCATAAAAATTAAAATTGAAGAGACAGAAGAACATACTAAAAAAAAAACTGAGAGGCATCTTAATCCAGCAGACTGAAATGGTGTTCAAGAAAACAATTATAACAGGTTTTTTTTTTTGAGTTATTGAATTTAAAAAAAAATTAGAGGCTAAAAAACAGCAACAGATAAAGATAAAGAAAATAGGTGGCAGCTACAGTTAAAAACAATGTAGCTAGAAAGAATACTATAAATTAAAAAATAAAACTAAGGGCTTCAACAGAATATAATCAGAAGTGACAGAGAAAATTAATCAATTTAGATATGAACACATAAGTGAAACAACAGAGAGAAAAGAATTTTTAAAAATGAAAATAGCATAAAAGGGTTTTGGGGTAACCTAGGGAGAAAAAAACATCCTCCTTATCATGGGGTTCCCAGAAAGAAAAAGAAAGAGAAAGGAATTGAAAATTTATTTAAAGAAATAATTGCTAAAATTCAACTCAATCTTAGACAAACTAGATGCCTGTATCCAAGAGGTTCAAAGAGATACAAAAACAAAAAAACAAACAAACAAAAAAAAAAAAAGAAAAAAAAAAAGAATACCAGACAGTAAGAAAAGAGTACTAAGAACATTGAGAGAAAAAAGATATATGGGATATCAGTCAGACTGTCAGAGGACTTTTCAGTAGAAACATTACAAGCATAAATTAGGAGGTGATATAAAGTACTTAAAAAAAAATCCAGCCCAGAATCCTTTACCCTATGAGATTAACAGTGAACAATTTTTAAAATATTAATGAAAACATAAAATGTTACTGAGATAAAAAAAAAATTATGGCAAACTTAGAAATAAGGCACCAACATATTTGATCTCATCTAGGTAATCCATTTCAGACAGAGATCTGAATATCCATTTGCATGAATATGTATTGATGGCTGGAACTTAGGGAAATGTATATTCATGTGTCCACATAAATTGTTTCACTCGAAATGCTTAAAAAATGGAAGGTAATGTTTGCTAAGTTTGCTTCCCTATTAAGTCATTACATTTTCATGTAATTTTTATTCCTAATAACTTACTACATGTATTTTAATGAAATAACCTGTGTTTAAATTGCAGTGTGGATATTCAATGACCTTCTTTCAGGTAAAAGGCAATACTTTGACAACAGGGTTTTCTCACTGTCAAGGGAAGAAAAATGTCTTTGTGGAATTTTCCCCCCATCTATTATATATTATTATATGTTATATGCTATTCCCTCTGCATGCTACTATATGACAAATCCTTAGACAAACTGTGATAAGCAGGATTGCTGTCATCAGAAAAAGGCTCCATAGGACTGAAAAATATCCTTCCTGTGAAGGAAGATGATCTTGCTTCTCAAGAGCTGACGAGAAGCTAGAAAGAAGATCTGGTGATCACTTCCCAGGTTGGTTGAACTCTGCCTAGGAGAAAACTTTATTTTAGAGCTTTGTTTTTCAAAATATGAAGGTTTTATTCTTGCCCAGTATAATTATGATCCTTCATTTTTATCTTCTTTTCAGAAATAAGAAATATATCAAGTACACACTGAGTTATTTTATCAGTATTTACTCCTGTAACTTGTTTTAAGATTCTTCTAGTTTTTATTTTTATAGCTCTTCTTTTTCTATTCTGATTGTGGTACTTACAGAAAACTTCAATAATATTTTGTTGTTATAGTTTGAAAGTCTAGCACATCAATTCTGTACATGAGAGAAAGTCTAGAACTGGAAAAACAGAAGGCCTGAGTTCTAGCTCAGGCCTTTATCTAGCTCCCTGGGGAATCCTTGGCCTGTCTGAACGAAAACTGTCTCATCTACCAAATGAAGAACTTAAGGGAAATGCTTTCTCCTCCTTTTAAGATCTTTAGATATTTTTGTTGCTAAAATGATATGATTTTGAAGTCACACACAGAACTTTGTGCTAAATGTTGTGCATTGACTGTTCACAAACTGTTCATAGCTACCTTTTCTCTTGTCTTCCTCAGGCATGTACTGGGAAGTCGCCTGTTGTTGAGTCTCAGGCTGACTTGCACATGCCTGGGATGACTGGATAGCCAGTATTGGCCAACAATGTGAGTTAAAGTTTGTGGGACAAATGCACAGAGGAAATTTTTAAAAAGGACTTCACTCTATCTTTTGGCCTTCACATTCATTCCCTCTTCCAGTTTTTTGCTTGGATATGACACTGATCTGAAGCCCAATTTTAAGTGACTTTCCAAAACACTAGTGACGTTAGAAAATGCTTCAGTACATTTGGAATTAATCCTCTACCTTGAAATCAGTCTCTACTTTGCAATGACACTCTCTTGTTTAGAGTTTTTCTCTTCCTCAATGTTTATGATAGTGTTCATTTCCCTCCTCCTCCTGGAAATGCTTCCTGACTCCCAGCAGAGAAACACTACCTCCTCTGGGTCACCACCATACCTGATGCTCTCCATTTTTACCCCATTCTCATTGTACTGGGTCTTAGAGACCAGCTTTCCTCCTTACAAACCAAAAGTCTCCTAAGAACTGATAGCATGTTTTACACAGCTCTGTTTAGTCCACATATAGCTTTGAAGTTTATATATAGCAGATGTTCAATAAATGGTAGTTTAGTTACTTAATCTTGAATGAATGCATTGATTTATTAATGGCATAATCACTTGGTAAACTCATCATTTATGTGGAAGTGGTTTGAAGAAACTGGACCTCATGGTGATTATTCTATCTAGAGACTATAATTCTGGATAGTTCTATTTAGGTTATAATAACTGACATTGTCATATACCTTGAAACACATTATAGACTTACTTTCAAAAGAAGTTTCTTTCTAACATAAAATTTATGTCAAACTCAACCACTCTCCTACAATTTTGATGTAGCAATAGAATTAACTCTGGATTTATTTATTAAGGGAAATAAATGATCTTCTCAAGGTTTTGGAATTCATGGGAATGAGAAATGGGGAGGTTTTTGCAAACAATACTCAGGAAATATTCATTATGCCTGGGAAGCATGCCTTTCCTGGGACAGCAGTATTACAAATGAAAGACATGGAAGATATTAATTCTTTCTGATCCATTGATTTCCTTGGCTTAGCATTGGAAGGAGACATTCAGAACTGAAGACTGTGTGAGTGTTTAAGGCAAGAACTACCCTAAAAAGGTCAAAAAAGGTCAAAAGATGAAATAGGATTGTAGGAGTTCACATTAAGGCTTACAGTTATTTAGTTTATTACATTTTGCTTTGAACCACTAAAATGTCTATGTAGGCAAAATGAAGATGATTCAGTTATGCTTAAAAATGCTCAGATAGTTAATATTTTAGTGGCCTCCATTCACTGAGGCTATGGATAAAACATATTTTCTTAAGGAAAGTGGTTTTGCCTAGTGAAAAGAAGTGTGGTTGAGTAGCACACTCTGAAACTGTAGTAATTCACATTCAAATCCACAATTTGAGCTCTGATTTTTCCCTGTACTCTCATACAATTAATGAATTCATTTTTCTTTTGAAACCTACTGTTTTTCCTTTTCTACTTAAATGAGCTCATTTCAAAAGGAACCATAGAGCTCTCTCACCTGCCTTTGACTGTGTAGGTGTTTCTTTTCACAAACCTTTTGCCCTTTGAAAAGCAGGAGCCGTAGCTCTCCTGTTTGCCTCCGACTATGCAGGTGCCTTTCTTTCTCTCTTTTTCCTAGTAAACATCTCCTTTTAAAATAAAAGGAACTGTAAGCTCCCATCCAAAAATTTCAGTATATAAATAATACTTATTTTAAAATATATAACATATTAACTGATATGATAGATACATGTGTAGATCTAGGATACTGATAATTGTATGATTCTCGGTTTGAAGTTCTTTGCTTTTTCAAAAGCAAAATAAGATTCAGGAATGAGAGATGTTGGAAACACACTGGTACTATCCTGATCTTTTTTTATGGATATAATTATAAAGACAATTAAAGGGGAAATAATTTTCTTGTGTGCTTTAACATCACATCAGTGATGTGATTCCTTTTAAATTCCTTTTAAATGCCATCAGACACATCATTCACTTTGGCAAGGAAGAGTGTAGTAGGCAGGACACAGGTTTTGGAGCTAGACAGAGCTGTCTCTGGCATGAAAATAAGGTGATGTCCCATTCCTGGAGGGATGACATAGGGCACCCGAAAGAATAGAGATTTTACGCTGTTCAACACCCCCACTCAATTTGCTGATTTGAGCAGTGCAATAGACATAATGACAATGGATGATCCTAAATTTAATCAGGTGCTGATTCTAACTGCAGCTGCTATTCCAAACATAGTGTCATTGCTGGAGCAAATCAACAACTACCTTAGCACAGGATGTGCTGGTTTTGGTCTGGCAAGTGCTGATTTCCCTTGAGCTCTTAATAAAGAACATCAAAAGCAGTCTGCTTCCAGTGGAGAAAGTCAGTAATTTTCCTTCACTGTCCTAATGCCCAGGCATATCAATTCTCCAGCCCTAGTCTATAGAGAACCTTATGACTCTCCCCTTCTGCAGAACATTATTCTGATTTTGGTGATATTTATCATATTGGTGGATCTGCAAAGAGGACTTAATGATTTCTCTAGCCACATTATAAGGTACTTGTACACCAGATGGTGGGTCATAAATCTCAGAAAATTTCAGGGACTTTCTATTTCAGTAAAAGTTTGAGGGTTCCAAATGTCTCAGGCATGGCAACATATCCCTTCCAAAGTGAAGGGCATGTAGCTGCATCTGGCCCCTCCTATCACTAAGAAAGAGAGAGAAACCCACCCTAGTGAGGCTTTTTGGATTTGGGGTGCAATTCTTACCTCATTGAGGAAAGTTTCCTCAATCCACTTACCCAGTGATCAATAAAGCTTCTGGTTTTTGAGTGGAGGTCCAGAACAAGACAAGATTCTACAATAGGTCCAGGCTGCCAAGCACACTATTTACTTGGGGCCTTATAACTATGAGCATCAAAGTTTTTGAAGCATCAGTGGTAAGTGAAAATTCAATGTGACTGTTTAGTAGAAGTCTATAGCTAAATCGCAGAGCAAACTCTAGGGATTTGGAAGCAAAATCATGGATTTTCTGTGGATAACTACTCTTTGGGAAAATAGCTCTTAGATTGCCAATGGGCTTTTATGGAGACAATGTTTGATCATAGGCCACCAAGTCACTGTGTATCCTTAGCTGCCTACCACATACTATGTTCTCTCTGACTCACCAAGTCATAAAGTCAAGAATGCTTTGTAGCTCTCCATTATCAAATGCAAGTGGTGTACAGAGACTGGAGAGAGACAGGCTCCACACGTGCTGAAGGTACTCTTCTGCCCCATGCAGGAGTGACCAAGATTCCCATGCCCTTATTCCTGCCACATTGCCTTCTCTGCCTCCTATTTGACCTCATAGAAGTTCCCCATGATGAAGTGACTGACATGAAAGACACTCAGACTTGCTTTATGGCGTTTCTGTGTGATATCTAGGTACCACTTGAAAGTGGTTACCAAACTAGTCCACGTCCTTGTGTCACCACATCACTGTATTGCAGACCACACTGTAAAGTCATTGGTCACCTCATTTAGGGTCAATAGAGTTTTCTTGGTGGCATTTGATTTTTTTGCCTGTAAAATCAGAGTATTAAGTTGATGAATTCAAAATTATAATGAATTCAGGTTCAGTTGCAACCATACAAGAATTGTTTTTCTAATTTCATCAAGTGTCAGAAGCAGATGCATTATTTCAGGGTCAAGTTGTTTCACTCAGCGATGAAATAGTCACCTAAACATACACAGATATATAAATTGTGGGGATAATTTTAATGTTAAATCCAATATACTGTATAAATTAAAATATATAAATATGTCAATTATATTTTAAAGCTATAATTTATATTATTTATATTTAAACATATATATCTACATATACTTTTGAAGGGTTATTAATAAAGCCTTTACTGCAAGTACACAGAAATATATATATTTAGTAAAATTTTTTAAAAAATTTTCTGTAAGAATGACTGTTATTCAGTGGGTCTGTGTCATTTTTCTATATGTTTATACTACCTCTACCAAAAGCCTAGAGAAACTGTTCAGTTCACAAATTGAAGAAGAATTTAATCTACATAAATATTCCCCCTTTTTTTGCTAACATAGGTACAACAGGCAAGATGAAACAGTGGGTGCTTGAAATAAAAGAAAAAACTATGACCTGGATCTGTAGAGCACACCCCTTTAAACTTTGAAACATGTTTTCATGGCTACTGACTTTAAAGCTTATAATAGAGACCAATTTTCTTTTTCATAATTGCATATATCCTACATGACTGGCATATCCTGTAAAGAGTAAAAAAATGTCTCAATCATTGCTAAAATCTGGTAGTTTAATAACTCAACCTGGAACAAGAGGTATTTATCAAAGTACAAATAATGTTGTCTGCACAATCTCCTGACAAGCAGAATTTTTGTCATGAAGAAAACCTCAACACTGTGAATTTGTGTCCTATGACTTTTTCTTGACCAAAAGCAAGAATTAAGAAAAAGTAAAATCTTTGAAAGTCATCGACTGCAAGGCCATATTGTTCTACTGCAGACAAGCAAGGTTGCAGAGCGCCAACATCAGGTGGGATCACTCTGGAATTATGACCAAGTGAGATAAAAGTGGCACTTTTCTGAAACTTCCTGAGAACAGACTAAAATAGGAAGACTGGGGAAATCATCAAAACAATCTAGTATGTCTCTCACCTAACATGAATGAATACTGCCTTTCAGCGATTACATCTTTACTTCTTCCAACACTAGATGAAAATTAAGTCACCTAATGAAGCAATTAATTTTACTCAGTGAGAATATCCACCATGATATTCTCCTATGTTTAAAAACTCTGCAAAATTATCTAAGACAAGCTTAAATCCTGAGAGGCTCCCTAGAGTGGTCTACTTTGGTGTAGCAGGTAACATAGGCAGATTTGTTCAACTACAGATGTGTTTTAGGGAAGCCTTGCCTAACCTAAGGTCAGTGATAATATCTAGAGCTACAAGAAGCATTTGATCCAAAAATGATCAGAAGCCAGGGAAAATAGCTGAATTGAGAAATAAAAATACCCATTACAATTCAGAAGGTATTTTCACCTTGCTATTTTTATCTCAAACATTTACTCTATAAAATCACTATTATTAATAGTCATTTTATATTTGGTCATATGAAGCTCAAAGAGTACTTAAAAAAGGGCCCAATTTCATTTTCATGTCACTTCTACATCTGCATATATTTCAAGGAATTTATGACCAGTAAATACTAAACCTAAAATTCCATCTTAGTCTCTCTTGGTTTGCAAGTCTTTTCTATAACATGATATCTTCATACAGCATTGTGCTGCTATAACCAGATTGCAAAATAAATTCTGATGAATATCTTTATGGCAGTTTCAATGCAAATACAAGGAACATTAAATTTTGTGGCGAAATTCAGAGGGAGGAAAGGGAAGAGTTGGACAGGTGTTAGTGAGTACAGATGTGATGTTAAGAAGTAAAGTCTGTGGGTGGAAGGAAATTGAGGAGCTATATCGGGAAATAAATAAACAAAAGAGGAGCAGTCTGGAAACTGAAGGAGGATTGAAATTATCCTGCATTAAATGATAGATTAAGGACTAGAATCAAAGGATAATGGAAATGACTTTAAGCCAATCATATATTGCAACCCAATAATCATGATATAGGAAATTTATTCTTCTAAGTAATAACTCAGCAAATGATATATAGAAATTTTGATTGGAACATATATATGTAGAGATTTGGAAACTGCATACACATATAACAATGAAGAAAAAAATAGTACATTTCATTTTTAATAATACTATACCATACAATATTATACAACAACAATAAATTTGCATTTCGGGTTTCGGAAGAAATACTCTCCACTTGCACATGATGCAAGAACAAGAAAGGCTTTATTAACCAGCTTAAGCTAGAGTCCCCCTTCAGCCTGGTTCACTACCTAAGTGGTTCCAACAGAACATGGAGGCTGGACCCCCTCTGTCCCCTAAGTTCAGTCTTTATACAGTTTTTAGGTCCTGGTAGCTGTTGTGGTGGTCTGGTGTGGACAGGTCAATCTCTGATTTGTTGACTTCTGTTGGGAGATGGGCTGAGCAAGCCCCAAGGCCATTGTGGTGGTCTGGTGCAGATAGGTCATCTTTGGGTTGGCTGGTTTCCATTGACAACCAGTCAAGCAAGCTTGTTACCCTCTGATTGGTCGGCCTTTCTCAGATGGTCGTTTAGGCAAGCTCATACCTGATTTTCTGGAGCCAGGAGATCCTTGGACTGAAAACAGCCTTTGGCCTAGAAGCGAAACAGGACTGTCTGTGATAGTTAGGCCAGGCCATATCACATCACATTAAAATATAATTGTGAGCAATATGTAAACATAGGAAAGTGCTTACAACATAAGATTTGATTAAAAACAAATCTGAACAAACTAAACAAAACAACATGTATGAAAGCAATTCATTTTTTGCTGTGAGGACCAGTAATGTGATCCTGCAAGTATGTGCCTACCCTCAAGGGAGTATGCAACTACCTGGGCTAGATGCTTAGCTGCCACAGCATGCCCCCATAACCACCCCAAGGACTTTGACTGAGGCACACTCCCAGCTGCCATGACACTTGCTCCTAAAGGAAAGACCAGCTACCTGGCTCTTTCCCAAAATTTCCTACAATACTCAGATGCTTTTCCAGCTGCTGTAAAAAAGGTTGCATACTTTTTCCTCTGCACATTGAACAGATAAATCACTGAGGCTTTAATTTGATTATCCCTTTCTCCATAGAACTGATCTCACTATGCCTCACATTCCCTTATTCTGTAGTCCTTAACATAATCAGATGAATACTCATCACTACACTACTCTGCAGAGTCACTATGTGGGCCTAGCCAGCTGTTCTCCTCTCCTCCCAATCTATCAGCTCTCATTAGCAAATTCTTTATAATATCCCCCATACTTTAAAAGTTCTTCTCCTTTTTTTCTGCAACCTGAAACTGATCTGGCCATACAAGGGTTGCTTTTTCTGCTACCTCCTTGAAAGGTGTACATTATGACCTTGTGTATAGCAGGGTCTCACAACTAATAACAAATTCAATAGAAACAAGTGTTTATGAAGATATGAAAATAAAGGAACCCTCATATACCATTGGTATAGACTGGTCTATCCATTAGCAAAAAATAGTGTGAAAGTTTCTAAAATTGTTAAAATTAAATGGACCATATGATCCAGAAGTTCCATGCCTATGTATTTATGTGAAGAACACCAAAACACTACTATGAAGTGTTAGGTAATATATGCACTCCTGTATCTATTGGAGTACTGTTCACTCACCAAGTTATGGAAGCAACCTCATTGGTCAACTACAGATAAGTAAATTAAGACGGTATGGTATATATACATAATGGAACACTATTCGTCTTGCCATTCACTACAATATGGTTGGAACTCAAGGAGACTATGCCAAGTAAAATGTCAGAATGAGAAATACAAATACATGATGATTTCACTCACATGGAATATAAAGAAAGAAATCAAGGAAAAGACAACACTAAACCAAAACAACTCTGGAAATCTCACAGTAAAGTTGAGGCTACCAGAGGAGGTGGAAGGGGAGGTACAAACAATAATGAGTATGCAGTAGACTATGATGGACTATTGGCCCTTTGGTGGTAGATGCTCTCTGGTAACATATATCTGAAAGGATGTGAATCATATGCAGTGTTGTAAACCAGTGTTACCACAATTTTAAAAAGGAGAATAACATAAAAATGAACTAAATTTACAACCTAAATTAAAAAGAATTAGATATATAAGATGCAATACTAAAATTATGAAATATTCAACCTCAACAAACAACTAGATATTTTCAAATTAACACATTGCAAAAGTGTACTACTTGGTACAAAGTGACTACTCTGTGAATATTTATTGTATACATAAAAAATAATTTCTATCTAGCAATTGGCAAAGATTTAAAAACACAAATTCACACTATTTCCAAGGGTCCTTGGAAATGGCACTTTGTACACTTCTGAAAAGATTTTGCATTTTATCAGGAAGTGTTTCAAAAATCTCTGAAATATACACACTTTGAACAAGCACTTTCATACTTAAATGTTTGATTGCAGTATTTAATTAAAGATGTATACAAAGTTATATTTATATTCGGGCATATCGAGTTCTCAATTCAATCTTACATATTCAAGAATTTTTTTTTTAGCTTATACAAATTCATCATGGAATAGAAAGGGGCTTTTTGTTAAGGAATGCATTCATTCTCTATTGTTGCTTTAAGAAATTATCACAAACTAGTGGCTTATAACAACAAAAATTTATTATCTTACAGCTTTAGAGGACATAACACAAAAGTGGATCTCATTGAGCTAAAATCAAGGTGTTCCCAGGACTATGTTCCTTTTGGGGACTCTAGGAGAAAATCCACTTCCTTTCTCCCCTCTAGAGGCCTCCTGCATGTAGTCACCTCCACTTCCACATTCCTCCTTCCATCTTTAAAGATGCAGAACATCTTCAAATCTCTCTCTGATTCTAACTTCTTCCTCTCCCTTTCCCACATAAAGGACACTTATAATTACAGAGTACCCATCTCAATAATCCAGAATAATTTCCTGATATTAAGGTCACTGATTAGCAACTTAATTTTTTCTATAACTTTAAAATGCCTTAAGCCATGTAACTTAACATATTTGCAGGTTCTAGGAATTGGATGTGATGATTTTGATGATTTTGCAAATCCATACCAGAGGGAATGAAAAGTTTTGGATGTATTCCTAAACAAATAATGATCCTACCAAGCTACAGGTGGTTCTTCAAATGTCCAATAAAGGCTTGAGACTGGCCCAGACTGCAAACAAGGAAAAAGATTTCTCAGCACATTCTGGGAACTTTCATGACCACCAATGGTGGGTGGGAATTAACATTATTCTTATTTATTGAAATGTAAATAGTTAAATAAAGTGGCATGACCAGAACCCAAGTAGAAATTTGATCCTCAGAATTTAATTTGAGTCTATTTGGAGAAATCAGGAGGGAAATGTAAGAGTATTGGTCCATTTGAGAATCAAAACTTAAACAACAAATTCAAGCACAGAATCAATGTCACATAAACAAAGTTGATGCTCCAACACCAAGCTAATGGTAAGTCAAAGCCAAGTGTGACATGGACAGAATTAGCATTTAAGATCTAAAAACCAGGCCCATGAAGCTAAAGAGCCCACTGCTTGCCTATTTACCAAATTCTGCCATGTTGTTTCAGCAAATCAGCATGACTGAAGATACAGGCCTAGCTGACATTATTTTTTCAGAGAAGAAATGAAAACTACACCTTTATTTTGGATCATTTCTATTTTCTTCCACAAGATAAAGAAGTTAGACAATGAAACCTTGCCCCAAGGCCCAGTATTAATCTAAAATAGAGGAGGTTTGAGCTACTGGTTTGAGTCTCCTTCTTACAACCACTTCCCCATGTTTGCTGAATACTTGCTAGTACTGCATACTAATCCAAAATAATCCACTTAAAATTGGTCTAGATTCCTCCCCTTTCTATCTCATTGAGCCTCTGTCCTAATGCCCTGTCCTAGATCATACTCAGTACCAGCAAATGAGCAAGTACTCATTGCATAGTCCCTTAGGAAAAGGATGACTGAGCACAAGTGTCATGGGTTGTACGAATTTTGTTGTCATCTCAAGGAGTACTCCTCATACTTCCAATGCAACCAAAAAGTCAAGTTGGATTATTATAGATTTTTGGATAAATCTCCTACTTGCTTTACAAATAAATCTCTGTCAATTGCTTCCATCTGACCACCCTAGTCCAAAGTCTACCCATGTGTATACTTTTGCCCAGGCAAAATCATTGGGAACTCTTTTCAGTTGGAGTGTAATTCATGTACCAATTCATAACATCTATCCTAAAAATATTAGAATAAGTCAATATAATGAAAAGCTTTTCCTTGTCTCTTTCTTGAAATTCTTCTCCCACTTAACCCAATTTCCTAAATCACTTAGAGGCCTTTAAACAAAATGAAATCCTAATGATGCCTCTGCCATGAATAATTAATTGTTCATGTACAAGCTTCTCAACAAAATCTATTCTCATTTGATTAGAGGTTTCATCAAGATACGTGAGCTCATTAAGGACATTTTTACCTCCTTCTATCTTTCTTTCTTTGTCCATCTTATCTGTGTTTGTGATCTAAGATTCCATCACCCTGGCAGCTTTCCAAAAAGAAATAGTGGTAGGGCAAGAAGGACTTTTGAGAAATGGCAACATGTCTTTCTGCTTTAAAATATGGAGACTTAACAGAGTAAACAACAGATAGTGAAGGATTTAATGATAAGGAAGAGTGTTTTGGTCTTTCCGTGAAGAAAAAAAAAGAGTACAGGAGATATGCTCAACCCTCTTCTGAGAAACATACTTCACCCATGAGTCTTCTGTTTTCATGAGAAAGAAATATCTTGTCATTTCTTTCAGGATGATGAAAAGCAATGGAAGAAACTTTAGAAGTCATCTCCATTCATTTGAGAAGTGGTTGGCCACAGCTATCTGCTATAATCTAGCCCCTGAACAGGAATGGATCTAACCCCTTCATGACCCTGACTTTTCATTCTTCTTTCCTCCCTCCTCACACAGAGCTGTGTTCAATTGTCCCAATTGTATTGCTGAATTCAATCAGATTTAGTAAATCTGTGTTGGAATTAAAAAACTAAATTAAAAAATTTAGAAGATGTCATCCAGAATTTTAAATATGCTATTTTATTATGCTATTAGATTATGCCTAAATTATTAACTTTATTTTAAAATTTATTTAATAATGAATTATGACTGAAATGATCCAACATGGATATAAATCAGAAGCACTTCATTAGGTGAATAAAGATGCAAGTTATACAATGTATACAATGTATGTTATACATTATGTATATAATGTGAATTCACATACTTTGAAATGATGTATATTAGTGCATATGTGTGAACACAGCTATATAGGCTTGTATGAAAACTAAAGCTGAAGACACAGTGGACACATTTAGTCAAAGGGAAAACCCAGGTCAGTGTACAGTGAAATGCTAAAATCTGTATTTCATGGAATGAATACTTTAGTAGGAGTCTTTGAAGGCACTTTAACCTCTTGAGCCTGGACATTTAAGTAGCTACTGATCTTAAACAATAAAAAAAAGTTATTTTTGATCTGAAAACAAAACTATCACACTATTTAGAAAACTTAGAAAATAAAGAATAATTTTAAAACATAGGAAAAAACATTCAAAATTCTAAAAAAAGTTCACCTTTTTTGCCTAAATTACTATGATGGTCTAAAGAATACTTGGGCATAGAATAGATTTGACAAGTATTAGGCACAGAGATTTTTGTAACAAGAATTTTTTTACATAGCTCTGTCATTCATTCTGTTCTTTTTCATCTAGTCTATGATATGCACTTTTGAGGTTTCAGCATAGTCTTTACAGGTAGCAATCCTTTAGAAAAGCTGCATGACATGCCCTTGAACAAACATATGCTAACAAACTGCTTTTTCTTTCCAATTTCCCCATCTTTTAACAAAACTGCAATGAGTAGCTTTCTGCATAAAATATTTAGGATTGCATTCCATATGTTTAACTCTTAGAAGCAGGACTATTGAGTCAAAGGATATGATCTAGGTTGCTGAGTTATATTATTAAAAGCTTTCTCAAAACACAGCTCCAATTTATACCCCCTACATACAACAGGATACGATAACTTTCAGCTGAAGGTGGTCACACTATACAGAAGAGGATGACTTTAGATGTTGATGGTGAAATGTAACACACATACCTTTAATTTATTGAATTTTTTTATTTCATACATACAAAAAAGTTATAATATATATGCAGTTTGAAATAAAATTAACACCCTGGTACCCATCACCCAATTTAAGAAATGATTAGTTTAGAAGTCTCTTTAGTATATTGTAGCATCTACAGACAGATCTCACAACCTCATTAGTTTAGAACACACAAACACACACACACACACACACACCTCTACCTATCTCACTGGTATCAGAAGGTTCCTAATAAGGAACCTTCTTTGACATCTTCAACAGTAACTTAAGATGTAAGGTTGTTTCTTTCTTATAATTCTAGCATCTTAGAGGTTTGGTTTTGTTGCTGTTATTAATAATTCTAGCCCTGTATTGCAAACAAAAGGGAGCATGCAATTTCATATATGCTTTTGTCTGCTTTTTTCAAGAAGTGACCTCTCTACTTTCTTTGGCAAAAACAACCTCCTCGTGTCAACTTTGCTGTAAGTAAGGGGAGTTAGTAAATGAGGCCTTCCTTTTTATCTAAAGTATTTACCATCACATATGGCCTCCGCTACAGTGCTCTTCCCCAAGAGCTCACCTTTCCTGACTTTCAGTTAATCCACTCCTTGCTTTTCTTTGTAAACAAAAATTGACTAGGATGCACAATCCTAACTGTGTGAAAGGTAAAACTGACACTATTTTAATACTGCCCCTGAAAGAAGATAACAAAACTGTCTGAGTTATAGTTTGGCCACAACTGTCCTGAGAATTTGCAAGTGAAGTGCTCTAAGTGTCAATGAGTGAGGTCACAAATAAGTCTTGGATCATAAGCACCACAAGTTAGAGCATTTGGTAGAAATGTACTTTGGACCATGTATGGGATGGTCATCAAAAATAGCTTCAGAGGGAGGAGGTATCTCTGTAGCTTCTCTCCTAGTCACAGAAATCTTCTCTTAGTGCTCAGAGGGGCTGCATAGCCTCTCCTAATACTGGTTCAATCTTGCCAAGACACTTAGTCCTCAGGTTGCAAGGAAACTCGGGGACCTTGAAAATCACAATCTTCAATATTTGGTGACTGCCATCCTCGGACCTTCCTTCATCAGCACCCTGTGGATTCCCTATCTCCTCTTGGAAGAGGTTCCAGATTCCAGGGTCCCATGGCATCCTTTTGTAAATCTTCTCTATGATTTGTTATCCCATAAACATAAGTGGTTACGTATAAATCTCTAACTCTTAATTCCAATGTCCAGAGTCTTATTTTTTTCTGCTAGAAGCACATCTTGCTGTAGATTCTTCAGAATAGATGCATAAGAGGTCAAGTCCTTAAAAAAAAATCAACCTTACCCTTTTTTGAGGATACAACCATCATTTAGAAAGACTGTATGATATGACATTGAGTGGCTACACCATCAATTACCCAACCATGTTCTTTTTCAGGCATCTGTATTCTTTCCCATGTTTTCTCACTGTTAAGACTTCAACAAGCATTTCTTTGCCTCTCAAGAACCAGTGAAGTAGGTTCCCTGGTCCAGAGTCAAACAGCTTTCTCTTCCTTGACTCTGAAGCAAACATTCTCTAAGTGCAATGGGAGTAGAAATGCGATGTTCTACCACCATCTAGTGTTGAAAGTAATAAAGTGTAACAGCACTAACTAACTGCCTTTTGAGTCATAGTCATTGTGGTAATAGCTAGTAACTTAGCAGGGGCTCCCAACTTTGAAGAAGCACCAGGCCAAGATGCAACCACTCTAATTTCAGAGTGTGACAAGCAAGATAGACTTTTGGGAAAAGGTAGATGACCAGAAGAGAATCCTTTCTGTGTTCTTCATGTGACACACTCAGTTTCCTGAATCCTATTTTCCTCATACTTAAAAAATGGGACTAAAAATAGTACATAAAAGGTTGTTTTAATGTACCTACAGAAATACTGGGTTGGTAACTGACTTCCAATAAACATGTTCTTCTCATCCTTTCTCTTCACCCCTTGTGCAGAGAGAATTTCTAGGACAACTCAAAATGGAAGGAATAGTTCATAAGAGGTATGATAATGTTTATTAAAAATGTCAGATATACTAAAATCCAGAGGCCACATTACACAGAAGTAAGTACCAAACTGCCATTATGAATACCAGCTCTGCTAATTGCTGGTTTTTCTATCTGTAAAATAGAAATGGCAATAGATACCCACATTCTGGGGCTGATCTAAAGATTAAATTAATACCTACAAGCCACTCAACATAATGAATATTGATACATGTTATCTATTATTATTGTTTCTTAATGATACTAATGTAAAAGATCAGGGGTTAGGGGGTGGGAGACTTAGGGACAGATTTTATTTATAAAATGAAGAGCTTATGAGTTCTATTTATTGTCTTTTAGAATGTTACTACTCCATTCCTATGTATTAGCCACACACACACACACACACACACACACACACACACCTGAAAACGTCTTTTAAAGGATATTTTTGCTGCATATATCTTCTAAGTCAGCTGTTGTGTTTTTTTTTTCATTATCTCATTGAAAATATTACCTTTTCAGCTTATTGTGGTTCTGTTAAAAGGGACTCACATACACACTGGATCTTCAAATACTTAACTGCCACTCTGGTGCTTCTTGAGCTTCTGGAGCTTTCTGAGCCTTCAGCAAGAGATAGCAAAGCCTTGACAGCCAATCTGAACCTCCCAAACAACTCAGCCCCCTCAGCAAGCAGCATATTCCAGGTACAGAGAACTTTTGGCTAAAATGTTCCTCTTACTCTCATAATACTTCTTACCTTACCATCAACTTTGGATCACAAATACACACTTCCTGTTGATTAATACTTGCAGCCTTTTTCCATCCTTTTACTAACAACCTGTTTCTTTACATTTAAGAAAGTTTCAAAGAAACAATTAGGTTTTGTTTTGTTTTCTTTTTGCTTTATACAGGTTGACAATATTGTCTTTAAATTCTAATATTTAGCCCTTTTACACTGGATAGATATTGATGCATTTGAGCTTAAATTTACCTTGTGTTTTTGGTTCCCATTTGTTCTATATTTTTTTCTCCTTTCTTGCTTTCTTTTGGATTCTTTAAAAATTCATATTCCCCTTCTGTTATCCTGTTAATTTTCAAAATTTCATAGAATTTGGCATACCTTGCTTTGCTAATTGCTAATACAAAGTAATCATTCACTATTTCCAAGGCAATTCAAGAATCTCAGAATACTAAATTCTACTTACCTCCCATTAGACTAATATGCTGGTTTTCTCCATATCTTTATACATTTAAAACCCCATGTAGCATAAATTGCTTTATGGCCATATCCTTTTTATACACTTTTACCCATTTACTGATTCTCAATTATTTTCTACATCTTCAAGCTGTGATTTGTGATAATTTCTCAAACACCCATTAGTATTACCCATTAAAGAGGACAGATTTTTTGGTCTGAAAATGTCTTTTGATGGATATTGCTGTGTATATATTTTAACTTGGCTCTTTAAATTCTTTGAAAAAATCAGAGAAGACAGAACAGAGCAGGAAGGTGCAGAGAGAAACAGCAGAGAGGCTGGAGGCCTCAGAGCTGCAGCTGCCATGTCGGGCAGCAGGGAGGGAAGGAGGCCAACCTGCAACCTGTGGGCTTCCTTTCCCAGCCTAGGCTGGTGAGGAGCCTGGGAAGCATGTTGGAGAAACTTGTGACCTGTGTGAGCTGTCTTGGAAACGTGGTACTTGAAAACTTGGTTTAATTTTAAAACTGCGAAGCTTGGACGTCTTCTGAAGAACTGAAGAGTTTGCTAAGTTGCCGTTTTTAACGTGCTATCTGAAGCACTTGCAGTGTTATTGAGTGAGTTTTGCTGATGCCTGGCCATTTTGGAGTTGGAGCTGAAAGAATACCGGAGCTGTGCCTTTTGGAGAAGAATTGACAACGCCATCCTGGTTTTCCTCTTTGGATTTGAATCTCCTGCTTTTGGAGAAGGATCGACAATGTCATTTTGGCTTCTTCTGATTTGGAGTGAGTGGAGCTGTGTCTTTGAAGAAGGAGCTGCGGAGCCATCTTAACTCCTTCATCCGGCTTAAGGTGGGGCAGCCGCCATTTTGTGGTCACACATGGCTGCTGCAGCCATGTGCACTTTGGACTAGAGACTGAACTATATGGTAAGATTACCAAAGGGGTTTTCTTGTACCCCTCAGTGACTCGTCTCATTTGTCTTTTAATAAGTAAATTTGTTTTTGTGGCCTTGCTACTGCATGCGTGGGCTGGGAAGAATGTGGTATGTGGCTGGCTTTAACAGGTCAGCTGCTCCCTTTTGAAAGTTTGTGTAATCACCCTGTTTTGTTTGTTTTCTAGCCTGATTTCAGGATGATGTGCTATTCCAACTTCATCTGACACATTTTCTGCTGCAGACTTAGAATCAGTTGATTTGCCAAAGATTCCTTTGTGTTTTTTCAGGAAAATGTTATTTTGGAAGTGCAATAGTTTTCTAGGCTTGATCAGCAAACTAAATCAGGAATTCTTTTAAAAAGACAGATGACAAATTCATAGTGATACTTTAATATTTTAACTCAGGATCACATAATTCTCATTTAGCATTACCAAACTTAAATCACCTGTATCTCTTTCCCCCATGCCTAAACTGTTTGGTTTCCAAGGATACCAAAATAATTACTCATTTGTTTTTTAACACAAAACTTCCCCCAGAATAAGAGGATCAACATAACACTGACAATATGTTACTGAAGACAAACTTATGACTATTTGTCTTTAGGTTGTATTCTACTCAGATTACACAATCAAAATAGTCTTATTGAGATAATTTTATTCATCTACAAAATTTGCTCGTTCTTAGAAATTTTTTAAATTTTGTTTTATAATTCCTTGAGCTATTTTCACGATCTTAAAGCCAAATAAGCAAAATGAAATAAATTTGGAGTGATGTAAAATAAATTCTTTGAAAATATCAACTATTAGGTGTAATGTTCTTTGAAAGGGATGGGTATTTTCTTCTGATTCCTACATTTGCTTTGTGTTAGTTTAACCATGAATTAGTTGTGATTTTCTTCATATTTATTTTACTTAGAGGCCAATAGAATTTTTTTCAAGTCAATAGAATTTTTTGCCATATCTGTGCCTCAATCTTTTTCATCAGTTTTGGAAAGTTCTAAGCCATTAACTCTTCAATTATTTTATGGACCCTATTACTCCCTCATTGTCTACCTTGGGGTGAACTGATCTTTCAGCTCACCAATTCTCTCTTAAGATGCCTCTCTACTTATCTATTGATTCCCTAAATTCAGCAGTACTTTTTTCCAATTCCAGATCTTTACTTTTTAAGTTTCCCAGTACTTTGTTGAAATTTCTTCATCTTCTCATTTGATACCTAACCATTCTAACTATAATTAAAGTCTGTCATATGACAACAGTATATATCCTATTTTCTGATGGTCTGCATATTTCTATTCACTTTTTCAATTTAGTCAAGTTTTTTGTATTCCCAATTATTTTATTAGCACACTTTGAAAATGGAGAAATTTTGAGAAATTGCATATGATCTTCCTTCAGAAGCAATTTATTTCTGCTTCTGTCTACTAGATTTGGGGCAGTTGCATCATTCAGTCAGGGATTGGGATGATTTGAAGTTGAGCTTTAGTTTTTAAAAGGAAAGGCCCACGTCCAGTTCATCTTACTCAATGTGCATCTAATTTGGTTTCAGTAAAAATTCTGTGGTGTTGAAATGCCACTTATTCACACATCCTGAGCAATCTATTTTGTATTCCCTGTGAATCCTCTAAAAATTCTGCTTAGCTGATTCTCAGGAACTGTCCTTAAACTAATGTCTTCAGGGGAAAAAGTGGTACGAAATGTGCCATCTCTCTGGAATACTGGACCTTGCTTTCTTGATAGCTCTCTGATGTCATAATGCATGCTATATATGTAGAATATATAAAGTCACTGTGTATGATGTACACACATACACTTACATACATATATAGTTGTAACATCAAGGTTTTCTCTGTGAAGAAGAGACAGGTCTTTTGCTCTCCTTCTCATACAGAATATATAAAACAATTCTGCTTCTGACCATTCCAGGTTTTGTCAGCAAAAAGGTTGATACAGAACAAGCTAATCGCATATTGCTGGGAGCTGAACACTCACCATGTTTTATTTGAGCAATTAATCGTAGAGTTCAAGTATTGATTCTATCACTAGCTGTGTAACTTAAGGTGCCCTATTGAACTACTTTCAATCTAAGTACCTTCACTTGGGAAATGGAAGAAACCATTAGCATGTATTCTGAATTACTCTAAAAAATTTTTTTAACTCAAATGTAGCATTTAACACAGATTCTGGTGCTATGTTCAAATGTTATTAGTAATAATGTTTAAAGCATTACAATGATTTATACTAATTATATAAATTAATATATAATGGCATTTTCTCCTATGTACCCTCTTATGAGGAGCTGTAATTGGTAGACATGATACAGGCCTTGGTATTTTCAACTTTCCTATTACTTTGGTACACTTGGGCAGAATAACTTACTGAGCCACATGAAATAGTTTATACAGGTGTTGGTAAGTTCATTTTGCAAAGTAGATTGAGTCAGAATTTAGCAGTTGGAGCAAGGAAATAAATCAAGAAGGCTCAAGAAACTGGCCCCCAAAACTAGGACCTAGGGAACTTATCCCCCAAGGGTAATGGAAAACAGTGGGAACACCCAAGGTTTGCTCAGGAAAAAGGGAGATGGGTCTTTTGCTATCCTCCCCACATAAGGTCTGAGACCATGTTGTGCTAGGAAAAGTTTTTTACGTACTAATACTCCTGGACAATAAGCTCCAGGTGCCTTGATCCAGGAACCCTGATTATTCTTGCATCTCTTTGTAAGAAAAACTCTTATACCTAAGATTAAGCAGTGTTTCAATAAAAGGCTTGTATTGCTCCACAAAAGTTGCATTCAAGCAGGCATAGAGGCGCATGTCTGTAATCCAAGTGCTGGGAGACAATAGGCCAGGGATCACTTGAGTTCATGGGTTCAAGACTACCATGGGCAATATAGCAAGACCTGGTCTCAAAAAAGTAGCCAGGCGTGGTGGTGGGTGCCTATAATCCCAGCTACCTGGGAGGCTGAGGCCAGGGATGGCTTGAGTCCATGGGATTGGGACTACCCTAGGCAACATAGTGAGACCCAGTCTCATAAATAAAAGAAAAGAAAAAAGTTGCATTCAAGAAGCATCATTATTTATTTCTGTTCTGGTACTACAAGACTGGCCTAGCTAGGAGTAGCATTAAGAAGCAGCACAGCTTATGTGAAGAGAAGAATACAAAGACCCAACCTACCAAGACTGTGTAAGCTATGATAGAGTCCGATCTTTATTCTAAGAACAGTAGGAAGACACTGAATGGTTTTATGCACAATTTGAAAGTTTGGCACTTGCTGGAAGTCTATGTACTATTTTACATTCCCCTAGTAGTTTCAACACTGAATATTCTATCTTACCAATTTGATAGTTTTAACCATACATTTTCCTTTTTCTTCAATGTGAATTGGCCACATCTGTATCTGATAGGGACTCAATAGTTGTTATGTTCCCCCAAAATTCATGCTGAAATCCTGATGATGTGATAGCTGGAGGAGGAGGGGGTTTGACATTAATTAGGGCAGGATGGTGGAGTCCTCATGAATAGAATTAGTGAGCTTGCTTCTACTTCCTATAAGAACATGATAAGACATAATCTATAAGGCAAGAAGAGGGTTTTCACCAGCTACCAAATCTGCTACCTTGTCTACGAACTTCTTAGACTCAAAAACTGTGGAAAGTGAATGTTGTTTAAGCCATTCAGTTAACAGCACAATTTGTTATAGCAGGTCAGGCTGACAGTATCTTTGCCTATTCCTTATTGGGTACTATATTTTTTAAACTGAATTTAAAACTTAGTCATTATCTTTTCAATGTTTTCCTAATTGCTAATTATAACCTTTTAATTATATATGTCAAAATATTATATACATAGAAATCTTTTCTCAGAGGGATTCCTCGGTAAAAGTACTTTTTTTCACCACAGTATTATTTAAGTATTCATTTATATTCTCTGCTAATATTTCCAAAGCTCAGTTGCTCAAATTGTCAGATATCTTGATTGATACTAATAAAAAGAAACCTAATTTTATTTTTCAAAGGATGATCCCTTGCTTGTCACCTTAACTAACCTATAGAATAATTCAGATGTTCCCTTAATCTTCTATTCTGTTCTACTATCCAATCAACGTTACTATTAAAAGCATACACATAACTTTATAATACATATTATTATGTAGGGTAAAGTTTTTCTGTAGTACATTCTCCCACCCTCTATGCTTAATTTTAAATATCTATCTTTAAGAAAATTTACTTTAAAAAAAAAGAAACTTTCTTATAAATATTATATTGACCTTCACAGGTATTTTTAAATAAACTATTGAGGTCTGAAATAGCCATCTGGAATAGAAAAACATAAAAGTTACCTTGAAGACGTCAGCAACCTTTCCAAACAACTACTAAATTTTATACATATCTCTGCATGTAATGGTACATTACTAAAGAGTTTAAACAAATATCCCATAAGACAGTTTATCATAATTGATCTTTTATTTTAAAAAATTACAGGAAGTGATTTCCAGCATATCTTATATTATAAAAGTACTGCCTGTATCAAACACTTTATCTCTATGAATTCCACTGAGGAGCTGCCTTTTTTTTTTAAGTACTAATTCCAATTGATGGGATATATGCCCTTGGAATAGAAAGTTTCATTATTTATTCAAATGTCAAAATTAAATTACTGAGAAGTTTATTGCTTTATGGCTGGGCAAGATGCTACTAGCACATTTCAGGTAAATAATATTCTTTATTAAAAACTATGAGGTCATTTGTTTAAAACTTTCAGAACAATTCACAGAAAATAGATATATTTATTCAAATTACACATTGAAGGGCTGGGCTACTAGTTATAGACATTTATATATGAAGCAGCTCTTTAACGAAATGATACACAAATAAGTCTGTCTTGATATAATATACATAATTGAAATTAATAAAACCTGGAAGACCAATATTGTTATACTCTCTTCTGTTAGGATTTAAAAAAAGAAAATCACACATTTAGCAGTCCATTGTGCTTAAAATATTCATATGCATAAGAAGCCTAAAGGAAAAAGAACACCTCTGTACATGATGATGAAAAGAAAGTAATAATTTTTTTTTTTTTGAAATTGCACTGTTATTTGAAACACTTTCCTAAAGTCAAGCCTTCCCTTTGCAGCTGGCACAGTTTTTCAGGTCTAATTGGCAACCTGAGGAGGTCCCTCTGGTATCAGTGAAGTAAAGAAGGTGGTGATAAAAGACCAAGCTGATGCCATTAATCCAGGCCTTTGAATCGCATTGACATCTTCACCTGTATCTTCTCCACTTTCATCTTCAAGGCCATCGTCCATAAGACGCTCCTTTAAAACAAAACAAGAAACACACTCCTAAATTATGTGCACAGCTAGCTAAATTAATGCATGACAGAGAAAGGACAGAGTTAAAGTTTTCCTTGTAAAAAGAAGTACGGAGTGTGTAATAAGGAAGTGGTAGACATGCAGTTATTAGAACTCTTTGTCAGTTCTAAAATTAACAAATTGTTCAACATTCACATCCAAATATTAACTCAGTTTAATAAAATATATACTCACGATGTGTATAATATTCTTTCTAGGTTTTTTGAGGAAGGATAATGTTAATTGTTTTCACTTAATTCTAATATATGACAGACTCAGTTATATTCTAAGTACTCCTGGATGAAACTGTAACAATTTTAATGTTCATTTTGTTCATGTCCCATTCCATAAATACTAATCAGATAAGATTCATCATGTTGCTCCCACACAGTACTAAGAAAACATCTAAATTAAAGGCATGCAAAAAACCTATTAACACACCATTTCTTCAAGTTCTAGGTTGTTTGCATTTTGCCCATCATTATTAACTTCAGCATTATTATTAGGAGCCTGTTGCTGACCTCCTTCTTGCCTAAAAGGGAACCATCCAGCTTGGTGTCTGTTCAGTAAAATAAAGAGCAAAAAAGTTAGTCACAACATCTCTTACCTGTAACACTATAAAACATTAATGTCTTACAAGAGAAAAATACGCAAGGCTATAATAAATGAAAAGACAAACCTTCTACTTCAGACCAAGGAACTACATGTCTCTCAAAGAAATGACAGCAAAACTAAAGTCAATTTAGAGTCTATCATAGTTTTAACTGGCTCTATGCTAGATACTAAGATATATTAGGAATCATAAAGGCTTTTTTGCTAGTTTTCAAAATAAAATTCAAATGGATATTGTCTATACCTTAGGGAAAAGACGGACAAGGGAAAGTCAGTCTAATTATGAAGAAAAACCCAATAATTATAGGATTTACTATTGATAACTATAATTTAAAAGGCCAGATTATATGAAAGTGCATCATACATTTCCCTCCAATTCTAAATAACTGACAGAGTATGTCTATAAATAATCTCTATAAAAGACAATGAAGGAAAAAACTGCTTCCAGACAATTCTGAAGAACATTCTTACTCAACATAACCTGCTTTGCTTATACTGCATAATATTTAAAGCTCAACATTCATATTTCTTCACTCAACATTCACAACAGACTAGCTACTATGTCATAGATTCTATGCTGAGTTTTATAAAGTAATTAAAAGAAACTGCAAAAGTTAATGAATATTACTCACAAATAAACCAGCAGCATAGCTCCCATGACCATGATAAACCGACTAAAGGAAGAATAGAAGTAAACAATGCTAAGGAGAATTGCAGCTCGGGAGAATGTGTACATCCAGTCTAGCCAGTCTCGATTGAAGTCTTCTTCATTTAGCACTGGACCACCCTGTGCATTCATTTGAACATTCTCATTCATTTGTCGATTTTCTTGAGCAGGTAGGTTTGGAGCTGGTGGAGGTTCTTCTCCAGGAACATGTGCCAAATGTAGCGGCTGTGAAGCAGCAGGCTGGGTTGCACTGGCATTTGTTGTGGCCTGAGCTGAAACTGCAGCTTGACTGAAATGTTCACCAAAATAATTTTTTTTAATTTAAAATTTTTTTAATTCTTAAATTTTTAAAAATCTGTATCATACTATATTTCAAAACTTCCTAGGAAGCCATAAGTATTTTTCATAAACCTAATATGGAATATCACAACTTCTATACTTTTCCTAGGCAAGCATAAATTTGAGCAGAACAATTGCCAAGAATGATGGCTCGGGCAAGTATATTCTCTTAGCCTGGCAATCTAAGATGGCAGGGAATAGATAAGAACAGCCAAATGGTTCAATATGTTTCTCTTCTTCACAAAATTACTTTATAAGGTGATAACCAAATATTTCTCCTAATCTTTTCACTAACTGTCCCTTTTGTTATTCTGCATGGGCTCAATACCCCCAAACTCAACACCTCCCCCTCAGACTCATGTTTTGAAACATTTGTTTAAAAATTAAATCATTACCCTATGTTTATTGTCAGTGATAAAAGTTTCCATTAAAATTTAAAAATATTACCTAGATCCCAGAAAACAAGCCTTCAACCCCATCTTTGATTTTTTTGGAATTCCAACTAGAACGCCAATAAAGAAACGTGGTTCTAAGGTTTGCTTATAATTTGGTTTCTTGAAATTCAGAATGAATTTTCCTGAGAAAGGGTCCCAATAAAATAACAATATATCAGAGATTTGCTCTAAATTGCTCAGCATAGAGGGGAAGTTATAGCACAAGACTGACATGAGCTGGATAAACACTAATGCTTGGTGATGACTACGTAAGTATACATTTTACTATTTTTTCTCTCTACCATTTTTATGTTGAAATTTTTCTACAAAAAAGTTTAAGAATCAAGACAGCAAAATAAAATAGAAGTTTCTTAGGATTCTGTTTAAGTGAGAATGGTAATACTCTGTCTTTGCAATTAGCATTTTAGTTTCCAATGTTATGGAAACCTCATGATATTCAGATTCATAAGTGAGCTATTTTCATTAAAGACTAAAAGTTAAATGACTACTAAAGATTTAGAAGCAAGCTACCAATAAGCCTCACTTATCTTACACAGTTTTTGTGGGATCTATACATAAGAAAGCATCCAGTGGAGTACTTAAGCACATAATAATCACAGCAATGATAGCTATTACCGTAGCAACAGGCAAAGTACAAACAGCCTGCCTGAAATCAAGGGGTTATGCAATAGAGTATTAGCATATTAGGTTCACAAAGCAGGTTAATTTTATGAGGAAGACCTAAAGGAAGGGTAAGTATACAGACTTTATAGTAGGTAAAAGGGTCATGAGATATTTGGGGAGACCAGGAATAACTGACTGAGTTATGTATCACAAAGGTTAATCTAATAGTGGTATGATAAAACATAGTGAAGTGCCTCAAAAGAGAACTCCAATAGGGTGTACAGTGACAAAAAACCTGGGCACAGTATTGGAAGTAAGATATAGAGGAGGACAAAAGTGAGAATGAACATATTAATTCATCTTGGTAAGTTGGTAGATTTAGGGGTAAGAGAAGTCACAAATAAAAGTTCATTAAGGTTATGAGCTTGTAGGACAATTAAAAAGAGACAGTATCACTAACAAAGAAGTCCAGGAGTACAGACTTAAGAGGAAGGCAGACTGGAATTTTAGACATTAGTCAGATGAAAGACTAATTCCCTATGAAATGTTTAAACAATTAAGTGGAGGTTCCAGGCAAAGCACAGGCAATAAAGAATTAGAATCCATTTACAGAACTCTAACAAGACCACAGAAGAAAGAAACCCAAAACCAGTCTAGGACTGAATTCTGTTTTCCCTACCAGAATGACTGCATGATGCACATTGTAAATACACAAATATTTGTTAAACAAACAAAAAATGTTTCCATTTAGGAGAGGGAAATGAGTCAAAAGACACAAAATGAATAATCAGAAAGATAAAAAAAATGAAGATAACAGATTCACAGAAATAAGTAAGGAAATAAGTAGAAAAGAATACTGAAGAGAAACTAGAAACATTCAATGAATACTTAAATCCAAAAGAAAGAAGACCAAAAATTGTACTGGACACTAAAAATGCTCCAAGCTGATCAGAATCAAGACTTTCAAAATACAGATAGTTACAAAAAGCATTACCTATTCTTAACTGAGTTGTTCATGAATCTGACATACACTTTTTCTATTCCCTTTTTCATTCTACTCCCTATCTCTTTTTGTAGATTTACTGCCTTTCAGTGAAAATGTCCAAAGGTTTTTTTCCTTTTAAATAGATAAAATCCTGTACTAAAGAAAGCATCTGAATACTGCCAAATAAAAGGGAAGAAGGGAGAATAGGTTAGTTGATGTGAACTGGATGCCAGTCCATTTTCCTTTAGTCAAATACTTTTGAGTATCTACTAAAATGTTTGCAAATCATCTATGGCCATACCACCCTGAACACGCCTGATCTCATCTGAAATGTTTGCAAATCCCTTCTCATAACTTTAAATAATCAATAAAATTTATCAGTAAGTGAAATCCAAAATCGACTTATGATAGAAAAGCAAGTAAAGCAAATAACACAGTGAGTAAAAACAAGAACTCAAATTAACTCACTATTGCATATAATACTGATGAGCATACATCTGTTGCCACCACAGCATCTGCAGTGGGCTGAAAGCAGGATATACCGGGAATCCAGCTGGAACAGCTTGCCCAGGAAGCTGGTTGTCCACATTTCTGCAATAAAGAGATAAAGTCACTGCTCTAGAAGTTGAAAGTAATTTTCTAAGTTTAATTTCTGAACCAGAAGTCATCCATTGACAAAATAAATCAAATCTTACTGAAATAATAGTATTTAATAATACTAAAAAGTAACTATTATCAATATTCCTCAAATAAGATACTCTGCCTTACGCAAGATGGGCCCTAAAACCAAAAATATAGAATAACTAGCACTTTAATCCAGTTTTAATAAAATATAAAGTATATTATCCACATAATGTGTTGTAGGTTTGAACATTTGCTATTTCCTCATTTTTGCATAAAAAGTTAAAAAAAAAAACTCTTAATCAAAATCCTAAAATAAACTTTGTGATAAAATATTTTGAGACAACACGGATGGGACTAGAAAGACTCATATTAGTAGAAATAAGCCAAAAAGAAAAAGAGAAATACAGGATGGTCTCACTTATATGATGAATATAGGGGAAAACAAACAAATGAATAAGAAAAAATAAAAACAACCAATCGGACTGAACAATGAAACAAGAGAGGAGGGGGAAGAAGGCAGGGAAGGTGAAGAGCACAAAAGATCAGGATGGTTAACAGGTGTTAGCGAAGTGGGAAAGTCTTGGGGTACACAATAATGCAATAATGTAATATAAATATATAAATACACATATGTATGCAAATTTTAAAAATTTAAATTAAATTGAAAAAAAAAGAACAACCATCACAGAGATAGTTGACATTCTCTGTGGATACCTCTTCTATCCTATTCCCCACTATACATTCCCAGAAATAATAATTAGTACACTGGATTTGATGTTTGCCATTCCGGTGGTATTTGAAACTTTTAAATCACACATCAGTAAATAATATATTATTTTGCATGATTATCATTTCATAATTATGATATTGTAATATGTATACAATATGTAACTTGCTTTCTTCCCACAAAAATATTTTAGAAGTTATTAAAAAAAAAAAAATCTCCTAACTAGGATACTGGAGAACATCCCTATTTGTTATTTCTATTATTGTATCTAAATTTCAAGTTGTCTTAAAGTTTTAAAACTTGTAATATTTGTCATATTGATATCTTGTTGTATCTTAATTTGCATACTGATATCTTGTTGTATCCTAATTTTCTTTTATTTATATATTCTAAGCCTGAAATAAACTGTATAGTTTAAAATAAAAAAATAAAGATCACTTTTAAAAGCAAATAAATAAATAAATAAAAAATTTTGAGAAAAGGTGAAACTAACCAAATGATATTTTACATAATAATATATTATTAAAAATAGAGCAAATACCACCTGCAAATAAAAAAATTTAAAAATCTGCAAAATATTTTCTAAAGAACCAACTTTAGTAAAACATATACTTTTTTAATTTTTATTTTACTTTTATTTTTTTTGAGACTAGGTCTCGCTATTTTTGCCCATGGAACCGCAGGCTCACGTTACCCTGGGTACCACGGACTCAAGCAATCAGCTTCCCAGGTAGCTGGGGTTACAGGCGCACACCACCACGCCCAGCTACTTTTTGGGAATAGGTCTTGCTGTGTTGCCCCAAGCGGGACTCAAACAGCGATCCCTAGCCCCTGCTGCTTCACAGGCTGAAGCTTACAGGCATGAGCCACCATGCCTGGCTTTTATGTCATGTTATGTTGCCCAGGATTGTCTTGAACCCACACACTCAAGTAATCCCCAGCCTCTGCCTCCCAGGTAACTGGGATTACAGGCGCATACTCCTATGCCCAGATTAAAAAATATACATTCTTAAAGTAGAATAAATTTCTACTAATTTGGCAATGCTTGTGGAATGTCATATGTAACTTTTCTGCTTCAGTTTCATCTCTAAAATGGGAATAACAGAATCTTCCTCATAAGACTGTTTGCCTGTACTATAAGAGAACCTGATACCTAAATATAGTATTGATAACAATGAATCTGAATCTAGAGGTGTATTTTAAATTTTCTTAGTATTTCCAACTAAGAATAAAGTCATTACCCAGAAAGTAGAGTTCTACCAACCTCTACTAAGACAAGATATACCTCACAAAAGTCCATTATTTCAACTGTAAAATGGGAAGGAGGATTTTATCATTCTTTTGAAAGTTCAAGAAAAGAAAGGGTCACTAATAATCACTTGGAAAAATTACTACTAACCCTTCTACAGCAGAAAATACAAGTCAATTATTGAAAGTATGTTGTAAAAAAATATAACTAACTTTCCTAAATGTTTCCAAGATCTTTCTCTCAAAAAACAACTTGACTATATAATGACTAAGATATATTCCAGACCAAAGCTGCCATACTACACATCAGATGTGTTATTCTTCAGCCAAGATGTTATTCATTCAGTACTCCCCAGAAAATAAGAAATAAGGGATTTGATACTAAATTATAAAGTTATCAAAAATAGTTTTTGATTAATGAAACATTACAAAAGAATTAAGTATATTTTAGAGGGTACGTCAATAACAGGATAGAAATTATCATTTGGAACTGGAAAAGTGATTGGTGAAAGGGTGAAGAGAATATGAAGCTTTATCTCACTCCGGATATTCAAGTAAATCTCAAAAGAGCTAAAAAAAAAAAAAAAAAAAAAAACTTTTGAGAGTTAAAGCAGAGAGGGGAAAAAAATCCATTTAATTGATTATTCAGCAAACCTGTGCATTGAGGAAGAAAGCACCAAAAAAAGCAATCAACATATTTGAGGACATAAAACTTAAAAGAAACAGGACTTAAGAAAAAATATCTGTGATAAACAATAGTGAATACCTTTACTATTATTTCACAGAAAGAGAAATCATTTAGGACACCAAATAAATGTAAATTAAAGACAGTACTGACAAGACACACAAGTGAAAACCATCTCACTTTGATCTGCTATAAAAAATAAACTGTAAAAACCCTTTTAAAAAATTTTATAAAATTAAATAACTTTGAAAATGTTCACATATTTAGCTTCTGAAAATTAAGTGAAAGAAGCATAAAAAAATGGATAGAATTTCACATGTTGGTCTGTAAACTTCTGCACATACTCCTCTCTCTTAAAAAACCACACACTTTATAAACCTGCTTCCACTCAGAGGCTCTCCCCCCCTCACCCCATTAATAGAGTAACCAGAAACAAATATTTTTTAAAAAGAGATAGAAAGCCAGGCATCGTGGTGCATCCCTTAAGCGCAGCTACAGAGCGCAGCTGAGACTCGGAATAGCTTGAGTCCACAGATTCGAGACCTGCCTGGGGCAACATAGTGAGACCTAGTTTCAAAAAAAGAGCTGGACATGGGTGGTGATGCATGCCTGTAATCCCAGCTACCTGGGAAGCTGAGGCTGGGGATCGCTTGAGTCCATGGTACCCCGGGCAACATGAGCCTGCAGTTCTCTGGGTAAAATAGCAAGACCTAGTCTCAAAAAAAAATAGGAAGGGAGGGAGGGAGAAGAGAGACAGGGAGAAGAGAGGGAGGGAGAAGAGAGGGA